>SJYC01001479.1:0-17518 GCA_006408675.1 Madoqua kirkii | reverse complement strand
CAATGGCTGGGCTTTCTTGGTTCTGCTGCTGCTGCTAAGTCGCTTCAGTCGTGTCCGACTCTGTGCGACCCCATAGACGGCAGCCCACCAGGCTCCCCCATCCCTGGGATTCTCCAGGCAAGAACACTGGAGTGGGTTGCCATTTCCTTCTCCAATGCAGGAAAGTGAAAAGTGAAAGTGAAGTCGCTCAGTTGTGTCCGACTCTTCATGACCCCATGGACTGCAGCCTACCAGGCTCCTCCATTTATGGGATTTTCCAGGCAAGAGTACTGCAGTGGGGTGCCTTCTCCGTCCTTGGCTCTAAATAAATGTAATTAATGCAGAACCCAGGTGGTGCTAGTGGTAAAGAACCCACGCGTCAATGCAAGAGACACAGGAGATACAGGTTCAATCCCTGGGCTGAGAACATCCCTTGGAGGGCATGGCAACTCACTCCAGTATTCTTGCCTGAAGAATCCCACTGAGGAGCCTGGTGGGCTATACAGTCCACGGGGTTGCAAAGACTCAGACATGGCTGAGCACACATGCACAGAGGTACCCAGAAACAGGGATGTGAAGAGACATATTTAGTTACATATTATCTAGTGTTTTCAGAAGGTCAGTAATATAAAAGAGCTAAAGTGGGAAAGAGTCATCATATCCTAAAGGGAAAGAAGGGGCCAAGTATACAGTGTCCATCCCTTAACTATTGAGGGCGACCTGTCCAGTTCTGTTTCATATTCCCCCACCCTCCTTTTAATTCCTCCTTTCTTCCTAAATCCACCTTCTGATTCACTTGCCCTTCTTCATGCTTTTCTCTATCCCATTCCATAATGACAAGACTCCAGAGCTAATTCATCCTGCCATTTTTCAAGTCCTAAAAGCAATTTTTCCTGAAGTGGAATAGCAGGAAGTGAAAATATCCACACCATCCATCACAAGACCTTTAAGTCTAAAGTTGTGGGCAGAGGTGGTAATGTTTCTATTTCAGTCCACTAGGGATAAAGCTGAAAATACCACGCTGGGCACCAAAGAGTTCTGAGAGGAGGTGGTCAAGGGCTAGGACCCTGGTGAGGCTAACTAACATGCAGCCTTGGGTCATTCGATTAACTACTCTTGAGTCTCAGTTTTCTCAACTATCAGGTCACTGTGGAAGAGATGATAATTCATGTACTTAGCATATTATTACACAGCACAAAAGTCATCAATAAATATTACTGTGACTTCTCTGAGACAAAAATCTGGGAATAGGTGGCATGGAACAGGTCAAAGGTAATATGAAGGAAAGAGGAATAAGCTTTCACTATGCCCAAACACATATGTACAAGTGTGTTGTGAGCTAAGTCACTTCAGTCGTGTCTGATTCTTTGTGACCCCATGGACTATAGCCCAACAGGTTCCTCTGTCCATGGAATTCTCCCGGCAAGAATACTGGAGTGGGTTGTTGTGCCATCCCCCAGGGGATCTTCCTGACCCAGGGATCGAACCTGTGTCTCTTATGTCTCCTGCACTGATAGTCAGGTTCTTTACCTCTAGCACCACCTGGGAAGCCTGTGCAATGTTTAAGTACATTCTTATTTAATAGTGTGGAATTACTGTCTGCAAGCAGATGGACATGCCCATTTCCACATAGCTGAGTATGAGGAAGAGCCAGGATTCAAACTCAGCCCAGGAGATCGAAAAAGGGACAATGATGAGTAAAATGAGCTAATGTAATCCTGGGTAGGCCTTTATTTCTCCTGTGGAGTAACTACAAATTAAATGTTTGTGGGGAGACCAAGCACAGCGGTCTAAATATTGGCCAAAGCAAATGATGGTGGGACTTCCCTGGTGGTCCAGTGGCTAAGACTCTGCGCTCCCAATGCAGGGGACTGGCTTCAATCCCTGGTCAGGGAACTAGATCCCACATTCTGCAACTAAGAATTTGAATGCTGCAATTAAAGAGTTCGAATGTCGTAACTAAAGATCCCACATGCCACAACTAAAAATATCCTGCAGCTACAAAGAAGATCAAAGATCCTGCATGCTGCAAAAAAGACCAGGGCAGAAAATGAAAAATTAAGAAAAGCAAAGAAAGTGATGGTAATGGTTAACATCCATGGGGTGAACCAATCCCTGAAAGAACATTTAATTTCACGTTTCAGTTTTAGTTATATCACTGATTAATTTCAGTGATAAAGTTTACATTGTGACTGAATATAGTTCCAGTTTTCACTTTTTTTAATTAAAAACATATGAGAACATGAAATATTTTTCTTCCAATTTTTATAATAGAATAGTTCAAAAGTATAAGTTAATCTGATATTAAGCTCAATTATCAACATTTACCACCTTAAAACTCTCATATGATAATCAGTGGAGGTATGTGTATGAAAAGCTGATTTTCTTAAGAGCCCAGCAAAATTTTTTTTCTTCTTTTACACTTTTATCTTTTAATTATGGAGAAAAAAGAATCAGATGATGAAACAGCAAAGGAACTCATTTTTCATTCTAGCACCCTGTTTATTTGCACATATTTTTCTGGCAAAAAACCCCACAATACTCCTCAGTTCTATTATCATCTAGTGCTTTTCCTTTGCTTTCCTATCAGGCAATTAATCACACATAAGAATATCTGCACACTTAAGTATTTAAAAACTAAATGGTACATATCTGTTTAATTAATATTCATAGACATACAGATTTTTTTCAGATATTCATATGTGTATATTTTGGACATCTAATCTACATTTATTTATATTTCATATAGGTACAACTGAAAAGCATGATGCTCTTTATTGATTTTACCAGTTATCTTGCTTTATGTAACCTCTATCCAGGAAAGCTACCTATTTCCAGGATAGAATAGTTGGTGATTTCTAATTTGTCTTAACTATACTAAAAAAAGTATCACAATGCATATGTTTATCAAATCATCACTTAAAATATTTCAGTTTTGTCAACTGCACCTCAATAAAGCTGAGAAAACTATAAAGTGATTACAACTAAATTGTCAATTTAAGACTTATTAAAGTAGTAAACACCTTTGAAGGCAAAAGGCAGGTGTTATAATCTGTTGCTGCTGCTGTGGCTGCTGCTAAGTTGCTTCAGTCGTGTCTGACTCTGTGTGACCCCACAGACAGCAGGCAGTCCACCAGGCTCCTCTGTCCACAGGATTCTCTAGGCAAAAATACTGGAGTGGGTTGCCACTTCCTTCTCAGTCATGCCTAATAAAATTTACTTTGTGACTTTATTTCCCTTTTCCTATTAACACAATTGTCAGATTGTGACAAAGTTTCTAGATCATAGATTTCAACTGCATTTTTAATAGACAGCTAGCTGGCATAAAGAAAATGAAGGATTCTTTTACTCTTTCACAACTAGGAAATGAAATAACAAATAACTAATGGCTCCCATTAAGTAAAATAAGGAATCAGCAGTTTGGTCAAAAAGTAAGCAACCTTCTCCAGCCATTGCCCCACACCTGATCACAGATGCAAACAGACTAAAAACAATCAAGTCCAAAACTCAAACAAAATCAATAAAATCCTGATTCTCTGAATGCCTGGAAAAGAACTGTTAGAATTTTCTGCTGTCCACTTTGACCCTCTTTGATAAAAATATTTATGAAGTGTTTTATGAATCATAATGTAATTTTCTGTGAAAACACACTAATGGACATAACTAATGAATTATCATATAATGGATATGGAAGAGATGACAAACAGAATGAATTTTCTGACTTTCAGTTATAACTTAAAATTCTTTTGTTGAATAACCCCGATATCAAACTGCTGTGTCATTAGCTTTTCTCTCTTAAAAGCAATCAGTCAGATACACCTGCAATTGTTTATGGTTCTGGTATCATCAGAGTTTTAATACACATTATTATCCTTGTGAGAAAGGTTGACAATTTTAGCAGTTTAGTAAGAAATCTGCACTGAGAATAAAGTTTACTGAATTCTCTCCAATGCCTAAAAGCCTATAATGTTATATGTGAAAAAACTGTTTACAAATTTATAGGTTTTCTGATATCTGAATAAATCACTAAAAATAGCATGACTATAGTTAATGTTTCTTTAAAATATTTCTTACAATTCTAAGCATTTGTTATTAAAAATACAGCTTGCATATTATCTATGAATTTAAACATATGAAAAATATCATATAATTGAGGAGAACAAAGTAGGATCTTAGTTTTGTAAAAAAGAAAACATAGTAATCTATCCTCACACTGATTCTACGAATATCTGTCCAGAACCTATCTTGTTCCCTGGTGTGCTGCCTACTGCCCCAGGGGAAGGGGGTAGAAGCGGTGGGGGGTGTTTGAAGGAAGACCTAAGCAACACTGTGCCGCCTTCCGTGGCTCTGAGGGTCCACTAGGGAAGCAGATAATCGATGGGGCAGGTGCCAGGCGCAGCATACCTTGTTTAAGAGCACCTTCTCCTGCACGGATGAAAGAGATTTCGTTGGAATCCACCATGTGATGTGCTCCATCTTGCAGAACAAACCGGAGCCCAGAGAGCTTGTGACCAGACAAAGGGCCCTTCTCGCAGGCATCCAAAAACCCCTGTTAATGAATAAGCTTCTTGAGTGTCTCTTCACTTGCAGATGCATTAATAAAAACCCTCAAACATTTTGGTATTCAGAAGTTTAACATTTTCATGTATATTTCATTAAAAAAATTTTCTTTAAAGTTGAACAGCCTATTTAAGCTTTATTATTGTGGAATTTGGATGAGCAGTCCTTTGGAACAGTCTATTACTTAAAGGTATGAAATGGTTTGAAAACGATCCTGAGTGTTAGCAATCACTTTCTCATAACCTAATATTCAAGAACTACTAAACTCTCATGATACATAATAGAGTCAGCATGATCTTAGTTTTACAAGGGGTAAACAGAGGAAAGGCAAATCTAAAAAATTCCCCAAAGTAAAACTTTAATCAAAACTGACATCTTATCAACAGCTGTGTCTTAAGCTCCTACTCTATACCTATCACTGCTCTGACTCACTGGCAGACCACTACATAATAATTTTTGTGCTACACAATGTAAGAACTAAAATTAAGAACTTATTTCATTTTTCCAAAGCAATTATTCTAAGACACAGCTTTACTGAGATATAACTGATATACAATAAATTATACATATTTAAAGAGTGCAATTGAATATGTGTGCAGTTCTTTTTCATTCATTAAATTCTTGTAGAGCTGCTACAATTCAAGTTAGTTTACACAGATGCACATGTAGTACAATATATTTCTGACATTTCAAAATTGTAAACTCTGAATGCTGTAAAATAAAATGCTGTAAAATAAAACCTTTCCTTCACCTATGTTAATCTTAAAGAATAAAAGATAATTTAAATTTGTGTCAGTGACACATTCGTGTGAATAACAAAATACTGTTTTGAAATTAAGTATAATGGATGATCACAAAAACTGCTACCACAATTAATGCTAAAACCAAAATCATGATCTGTTAATACAGACTTCTAAGTTAAAAGTTTTTTTTAAAATAACCTCAATCTTTACGAACAGACAGTTGCTAAAGGTTTACAACAGTCTTAAAGCCAGTGATGTAGAAAGCTAGGAAAACACAAATAACCCCTTATATGTGCAAAGCACCTCACAATTCCCAAAGAAATGCCAGAGTCTTATCCAATCCTTGATTTTGTGAGGGGTTCAGGATTAAGTATTGTATGCTCAATTTACAAAAGAAAGTGGCTCTGAACACTGATTTACCCAAGGACATATTAATCATTAGCAGAGATAACAACACATGCAGGCGCTGGAAATCTTAATCCATGACCATTCTACTATAAGGGTACTACATGTAAAACTTTCACAAACCCCTAATGACTACTGAAAATTTCAATTGCTAATTATAACCAATCAAGTAGTTTCAATTTATCAAGAGAAATGTAATAACTATGATTCAGAAACAGAATGGTTTCCTCTCATTGTCATAGCTTACATTTATAGCTCTTGAACTTAATGATTCTAAACCAGATGGAGAGCTTAATCAGATAAAGAAGCAGGACAGGAACAAAAATGAACCACAGAAGACATGACAGCAATATGATTTGATATCTAATACACTGTTTTTTACTTTTTTTAATGCAATAAAGGCTTTGTTTGCTTCTTTTTACCTTTTCCACAGCAGGCACAAACTGCTTTGGTACATTTGACCCAAATGTTTCATCTGAAAACTCCAACTTAGTGTAGTTCTCTGGGTCCAGAGGCTCCAGTACACCTATCACTTTTCCAAACTGGCCTGCACCACCTGATTGTTTTTTATGTGTGAAGTCAAACCTGAAAGTAATATGAGAAGAAAAAAAAAATCAACATAGTGTAATTACCAAAATGAAATAAACCCCTACTAACTGAAATGAAAACCA
The DNA here is from genome assembly GCA_006408675.1 of Madoqua kirkii. Taxonomy (NCBI): domain Eukaryota; kingdom Metazoa; phylum Chordata; class Mammalia; order Artiodactyla; family Bovidae; genus Madoqua; species Madoqua kirkii. The sequence goes on along the minus strand of SJYC01001479.1, from coordinate 11,160 downwards.
CCTCTCATCAGTTTTACTTCTTCCTTCAAATAGGATGGCCTTGCTATAAGATTTTATTGTAGAATTTATTTAAAAAGGAATTCGCTCCTTTCTGTTCTTACTTAGAGGTGGGGTACTCCATCAGGTAATCCATGGTTTTAATTCTGCTAATTTATCTGAATTTCACAAGCAGAAAGTAAAAAGGTTAAAATAAAAAGTCAGTGGAAGGTTCTTATTCTAACCTACATTCCAAAAAGCTTACCCATTTTCTTTTGGAAACAGGGTTCTGTTTCCCTGGGACACAGGGTTCTATCCTAAATCTCTCTGAGGACAGTTATCTGAAAACAGGAGTTATGCAAGTAATTCATTCAGATAGTTATTTGATTTTACAACTTGGACACTATGGACTAAGAAAATACAAACGGGAGTTTCAGGAAGGATAACACCTGAAAATGATTAATGGCAGAATCATCACAATTAACATAAGTCAAGTCCTCTAAATAGACACATATATAGACACAGGTCAGTGTTCACTTCAAATTATTAAAGACAACATTAATAAGATGGCATAAGCTTCTTGCATGCATATTAAATATATATAAATATAGGCTACTATATCACTTAAAAAACATTTCATGAGTTTCTACTGCTTGCAAGGCATTTTTTTTTTTAAACTTCAACCTTCCTCAAGACCATACGATGGAAGAAGCTGGCTGCTTTCAAAGTTGTCTACAGATAACTGCAGGTAAGTAGACATTAATGAACATCTGTTCCTGCATACAGATCTGTGAATGGTTTGGCGGAAGTAAATAGCAATTTCAGCAGAAGATGTCAGCTTGGAATGAGTTTTCATAGAGAGCCTAAGTGTGAATGTGCCTGATGAATTGCCTTTAAATAATGTTGCAGTTGCCAAGAGTTTCAGGATGGGCTGGCGAAAACAATGCTGAAAGGTAAACAGACATCAGAACCAAAAGAAGGATAGCAGAAGAGAAATAACTGCCAAATCACCACAGAATTACTAAGGGATTTCAAAACCGGTCCACTGACACATTCTCAGGTATGCTCAAGTTCTCTAAGACAATGTAAATTTTGTTTGCAATTTAATAATAATATCCATACAACATACTCTAGATCTGTGCTGTTTATATGATAATTACTAACCACGGATATTTAATTGAAGTTAATTAAAATTAAATAAAATTTAAAATTCAATTCCTTAGTTGCACCAGTCACATTGCAAATGATCAACAGGCAAGTGTGGAGAGTGGCTACTGTCCCAGACAGCAACTGCCAAACATTTCCACTGATGCACAAAGTTCCAATGGACAGCAGTGCCCTGGAGGACCAGCTTACAAACGAGTTATCCATGCAGTTTCAGGGATCCTAGCTGAGTTTATAACCAAGTGGATGCCAAATAAGAGGATGCAACTGCCAGGCTTGTGCTAAGCACTTTTTATGGACTGTAATACTTATTCTTCAACACAGACCCATGAAGTAGGCACTATTTTTTTATCATTATTTTACAGGTGAGAAACCTGAGGGTCAGAGAAGCTAAGTAACTTGCCAAATGTGCCGCAACTCTTAAGTGGCAGAGCCAGAATTTGCACCAAGACCAACAATCAAACATGTTTCTAGAAGGATAGTAAGAATGTAAATGGATTTAACCTGCACATGATGCATTCAACTCAAAAGCCTTATAAGGACGCTGCACAAAGAGATTTTCCTGGAGCTTAGAGAAGCGGAAGAACCAAGACACCACTTGGTAGGCAGTGAACAGACATGGTGAAGGTAAAAGAATCCATGCTCTTGTGGTCAGACCACTGGCGTTCTGTGAAAGAGTTTCACTTTGGCAAAACATCGTCTCTCACATAAACGTTAATGTTAATTAGAATTGTGTTGGCTTTACTGTATATATTATTTTGTAGATTTATTTTGACTTCATAGTCTTACCAAAGTTGCAAGCCATAGGTGTTTTAACTTATTTTCATACAGTTATTTAAAACAATAATTTAATTTGCACAATCCCAGAGACTTATAGTAATTTTGCTACTTTCAAGGTAACTCATACATTATTCAACTTTGAAGATAATGATCTCTTGACTAACTATTAATGAAATTTTATGAAGAAACTAAGATCTCAAGGACTCTATGGGGATAAGATTCTATTAACACAGTTTATTTAACATCTACACAGGCAGCTTAAAGCTGTTAATATGTGCTTCCCTGGCGGCTCAGTCTGCAATGCAGGAGACCTGGTTCGGTACCTGAGTAGGGAAGCTCCCCTGGAGAAGGAAACAGCTACCCACTCCAGTATTCTTGCCTGGAGAATCCCATAGACAGAGGAGCCTGGCAGTTTACAGTCCATGGGGATCAAAGAGTCAGACATGACTGAGCAATAATATAATATTTTAAAAGAACCTAAATTGGTACGTGTGTTTTTAGCAAATAAACGCCTGATATTGTCTGTCACCCAGCACCTCTATTACTAGCCTTGATCTACAGAGATGGTAATTACTTTCTTAAAGCTTCAAACTGGTGACTTTGGAAGGCTCACATACTGTATTTCTCACAACTCTAACTGGTGATAACACAGGAGATGTTAACTAGCTGCATGTGAAACTTTAAAATTTCATTTTCAGCAAAAAGATGTAAGTAATTAGAATGTATTTGACCATTCTTTCTTGGGCACTATCAAAGGAGCACAAAATTCACACAACTATTAAGAACACACACAACTATCTAAGAGGTTGGCTGTTAGATGAATGAGTCACTGGCCCCTCCATCAAAAGAAGGAAAACAGCTTTCCATTTTTCAGAAAAAGCCTTTAAAGGAGAAACGAAACCCTTTCTTTCTCTAGTTACTTGACAGCTGTTGTCTAATATAACTAGAAAGCATGGGAATGCGTTATTACTTACTATTCTTAAAGTAAAAATCTATTTACTCCAAAGACTTTATTAATAAATGAATTTAAAAGGGCATTTGAAGAACACATTACAAATACATTTTTTAATTTATTTTTTTTTAAAGCATCACAACATATGTATCTACCCAAAGAACCTTCAAAATCCATTTTAGGAAAAATACCTAAGAATCTTTATTTCTAAACCAACAAGCTACAGTGTCAGTCTGGTTACATATCTGAAGAAAACGAATCTTAGCTGCCAGTTCAACAGCATTTCTTTAAGAACAGTCTACAGTGCCTTTAAAGGTGACAGAAAAAGGTAATTAAGAGACCTGGAGAGTAGACTGATACTCAAAGTTTGTGCTTCCTTAAGGAGCTTTTAAAAACTGCTTTTGTCAGGAGTACTTAAATGTAGTGCCTTATATAAACTCATATATATATATATATATATATATAAACTCATAGTTTCAAACTATGCTTTAATCCTCTTTTGAAGTGATCCAGAAAGTTGGAAGCAAGGTGTGATCAAAATCTTATCTAAGATTAGCAAAGGAAGAGAAGGGTCCAAATATCTTCTAAAATTCTCCTAAATTACATAATCCTCCAAATTAATGTTATCGCTTGCTGCTGCTGCTGCTAAGTCGCTTCAGTCGTGTCCCACAGAGAAGGCAGCCCACCAGGATCCCCTGTTACTGGGATTCTCCAGGTTCAAGAACACTGGAGTGGGTTGCCATTTCCTTCTCCAATGCATGAAAGTGAAAAGTGAAAGTGAAGTCGCTCAGTCGTGTCCGACTCTTCGCGACCCCACGGACTGCAGCCTACCACGCTCCTCCGCCCATGGGATTTGCCAGGCAAGAGTACTGGAGTGGGGTGCCACTGCTTGCAGTCTTTCAAACCCTGATTTGGGCAGAACTGAGCAAGCTTGTTCTTGGAAAGGAGAGGGAAAAGAAGGAATCACAATGACTCACTATCGGGAGCTCCTCTGGACTTTGCCCCAAGCCTGACTCTGGATGGTGGATAAAGAAGTTGCTCCAGTCTGCAAGTGAAGCAACCAGACTTTTTTCACGGAGAGGAAGCGACGCTGCAGTAAGGCAAAAGCCAAAAAGCCCCTCCCCGCGCTTCTGTTAAGGTTAATAAAAGGAAGGGTATAGTCTCGGACAACCCACCCCCATCCCCGATTCCCTCCCTATCCCACTTAAAGGAGGAGGGGGCTCTCAGTGCAGGAAGCGGAGAGCAATTGCAGGCGGCAGCAGGGCGGGGCTCCACAAGAGGCCCCGGCAGGAGCCAGCTCCCTGGCAGCTGCTTTCGGAATCGGAAGGAGGGAAGGAAGAGAGAGCGGGAAGGAGCTGTGACCCCGCCCCAGCCCACGCCCAGCCCCAAGACGGCGGGAGGACTTTTCCGGCTGGGGTACCCAGCAGCAGGCAAGACGGGGACGGGGACAGGGACACGGACGCTCGCAAGCCCCGCCAAGACTCAGCAAGAATGGAAATCCCTCCGACCCACTACCCGGCCGCCAGGGCGGCCTCGGTGGTAGAGAGCTGCATCAACTACCAGCAGGGGACTCCCCACAAGGTGTTCCTCGTGCAGACGGTCAAACAAGCCAGCCTGGAGGTGAGTCAGGCGGAGGGCGGTGGGGCACCGGCGGGCGCTCCCTCCACCCTCTGCTCCCTGCTCCCAACTCCCTCAGACCCCATGCCTGTTTCGGGTCTCACTGGGTCTCACTGCTGCCGTTCCTCTAAAGAAGCTGGTGTTTCTGGCATTTCTCTAGTCTCTGGGGGCAGCCCCGGGGCTGTTCATTGTTTTCACAGGGAAACACACACTGATACAGTTTTTATGGGCACTATTATAAGGAAATGGATAAATATTCTCAGTTTGGGACAGTTTCTCCCCTTTCCCCAAGGCAAACGTATAGGAACCATTTTCAAAAGTTTCTTAAAACTGGTACCATGTTTCTCATCTACTGCTCCAATCTGGACCAACAAAAGCTCTGGTCTTGCCTAAGATTCTTCATTGCCTAAACTTTAAGAATAATTGTTCATCTGACCAAAATGAAGGGTAAACAAACAAACAAAACCCAACAGAGACTGAACAAACGAAGTCAGAGTGAAGGAACCCTGGGCTGAAGCTTCACTTCAACCACCCAAACACTACTGCTGTTGACTGCTGTGAGTGATGGGCTCTCTCTGGCTAACCGGTTAGATTAACTGCTATGATTAAGACCTTAGCAAGCACTAAGCTTGTTTCCATTTTACTGAAACCTAATGGATCTGACAGAATTTTAACTGCTAACAATCTGTAAGAGCTAACAGAGTACATATTTCAAAACCACACCTGGTAACATAATTAGATATAAACTTTCAATTGTATCTTGATTCAAAAGTGAAGTACCTAAATGTTTGTCTGTTATAAAATTCATTAAAGTCTCATTCTGCAGGTCCACTAATACACAAGGAAAAGCAGTACTTAACATCTCTAATCACTTTGCAGTAATCGGCCTCAAAATGGAATTCTGTTTGGAGGCTTTATGAAAAATCTTTTCAGTGGGTATCCTATTTGTCATCTTTAGAATTAAAAATTAAAATTTCTTATGTGGAACTCAGGGTCACTGATACAGATGTCAGCGTTCTATGATGATTGAAAGTGAATTATAACCGATTATATATGCTTTTATCCCACTCTTGTTCTCATCCAAAATAACCCTGCTTACAAGACCTGCTAAATTAGATGTCACACACACGGTGACATGCCTTGCTCCAGGTGTAAGGCTTTAGTCATTTACCTCCAACAGTCAGCTTCCCCCAGCCCCATCAAAAGAGAATGGATTCCTCTAACAATATAAAGACTTTATTTGTTGTTATAAAAACACATTTTCTTAATTTTAGGATATTCCAGGAAGAGGACATAAGTATCGCCTTAATTTTCTGTGGAAGAAATTATCCAAAAAGTAAGTGAAATATCCTTTATTATGAAATAAAATTTGATTCCTAACATTCCAGGTCACCTCTGCTGATCAAATCATAGGACTGATTTTGTTTTTTGTTTTGTTTTGAGAAAAAGTTGTTGTGAAATTCCTGCCTCAGAAAAAAAAAAAAAAGATCACCATACAAGGGTTAGTTTTACTTCTTGTGTATTCTGAGATACACTTAGTATTTCTATTGAGCTATTTAAAAGAGGCTCTAGATACTTCAATACGAATAAATTTCCTTTGAAAATGTTATAGGTATTTTTTTGTTTCATTCTGTTTCTTTTATTTAAAGAAAGCAAGTGCTTTTAATTATTTATGAGCAACAAGAAAGGCCAACTGATACCAATGTGTTCAGATTAGAATCCTTCAGTAAAGAGGCAGGGACAATTTAAAAAATTATACACCTATCAAATTATTAACAAGACAAACTTAAAAGGAAGGAACTGCCACTTGTACCATAGCCATCTTGAAATTTTAAAAAGCTTGCCCATTTGTTAAGCATAACTAAGAGATACAGGCTAACAGAAATCCACTAAAAGGCATCTGAGCTGCTAGATGAATATTCATCTTTATAAAGCAGAACCAATGCTGCAATCTTCTCATTTTACATCTGTTATTTCAGGAGGAGAGAAGAATAGAATGACTTAATAAAGCCAGACTAAAATCTGCCTTAGAGATGGACTTCCCATTACTACTGAAATACATTCAAAGTTTTCAATGAATTTACAAGATTATGAGACTTTATAAGTTATAAACTAAGTTACCTATTTTAGCTACCTCTAAGAAAATTGACTTCCCTGGTGGCTCAGATGGTAAAGCGTCTACCTACAATGCAGGAGACCTGGATTTGATCCCTGGGTTGGGAAGATCCCCTGGAGAAGGAAATGGCAACCCACTCCAGTACTCTTGCTTGTAAAAAATCCCATAGACAGAGGAGCCTGGTAGGCTGCAGTCCACAGGGTCACAAAGAGTTGGACAGGACTGAGTGAGTTCACTTTAAGAAAAATTACTGGGCAACTATAAATTAGATACCTCTGAAATAAGCACATTCAAGTCCAGTCTGAAGTAATACCACAAGGGGGACAATGCTTTAAAGGTTCTATCTCAAAAAATAATAATTAGAAATGGATGTCCATCTACATGTAAAGATCTTTTGCAAAATATTTCAAACAGGAAGTTACAGTGAACTGCACGGCTGAAGTACTGTACCCTCCAACGGGACAAGATACTGCACCAGAAGTCAACTTCACATTTGAAGGAGAAATTGGAAAAAACCCAGATGAAGAAGATAACACATTTTATCAAAGACTCCAGTCCATGAAGGAACCATTAGAAGCACAAAATATTCCAGGTATATAAATATATAGCAGAGGAAAATATTTTTTCAAATTTAAAAACAGTATCAATTTACCTGTGCTCAAAATTGTTAAGATGTTTACATTATGCTGGAAATAAACTGACTTCCACACAAATATTCATTACTAATCTAACAACAATAAAGGGCTTAGGACTTTATACACATAGCTTAATTACTTTCTGCACACATTTGAAGAAATGTAAGAAATGACTTAGAATTTACATTTTAAAAGGTTAATACCCTCTATGTAAAATAATTCCATTTATCATATAAATATTTCCTTCACCAGACAGTTTTGGAAATGTGCCTCCAGAAATGAAGCCAGTTCGACATTTAGCCTGGGTTGCCAGTGGTTATATAATATGGCAAAATTCTACTGAAAATACATGGTATAAAATGGCAAAAATTCAAACTGTCAAGCAAGTGGTAAGTAATTTCTATAAAATACACTTTAAATAGGTTCAGTATTTATAAAAGGTGTCATAATTCATGATGGGATAAATAGTGCCCCTTCAGTCATTTTGTATTTAAAGTAGTGAACTCAGTATTTGAAGGAGAGGTCAGTTATCAAGGCTAGAGAAGGTGAAGCTGAGTTTCAAGAGTGAAGTCTTCAATTATAATTTGGCAATGGTTTTTGTGTGCAGCTTAATATAGATGATTTCCCTTGGCAAACTAAGTTTTGCGTTCTGATTACTATAATCTTATGATACTGAAACTACCTCTGCTTTTTTCCTCTCCTCAAATGTTAGTGCCAGAGCTAGATACAGGGTTGACATTTTCCCCACCTGGATCTGCCAAAATAAAATATTAGCATCTCAGTCTCTGTGAAGCTTGCTGCACACAACTGTCTTTGATAACCCATTCAGTCATAATTGCCCACCTCCTATCTTGTTTGTTGACAGCATGTACTTTAAGTCTCATAGAACTACTCCAAACTGCCTCTTCTAGACCTTAAAGAGATTAAAACAAATTGAGTTTAGTTTTATTAAAAGGTTTAAAAGGAAAAAAAAGTATGTCAACTAGTAGTAGTTAATGGAATGCAAGAAAAAGATTCTGCAAGAGAAAAGCACTTTCCACTGGCTTAACTCAGTTTGTTCATAACAAACTGCAAGAAAGCTGGAGCACCTTTCGAGAGTTGAGTGATGTGAATATCCTTAGTGCCACTGAACTGCACAGTTAAATATCGTTAAAATAGTGTTTTATATCATGTGATTTTTTACCACCACCACCACCACCACAACAAAAAATAACATTAAAAAATAATGTCAGCAGAGTGTCTAGCACTAACTACAGAGATCTGCTGCTGCTGCTGCTGCTGCTAAGTTGCTTCAGTCATGTCCGACTTTGTGTGATCCCATGGATGGCAGCCCACCAGGCTCCCTCATCTCTAGGATTCTCTAGGCAAGAACACTGGAGTGGGTTGCCATTTCCTTCTCCACAGAGCTCTAGGAATATTTTTTAATTTTTCTATTTAATTGGAGGTTAAATACTTTACAATATTATGGTGGATTTTTGCCATACGTTGACATAAATCAGCCATGGGTGTACATGTGTTCCCCATCTAGACCCTCCCTCCCATCTCCCTCCCCATCCCATCCCTCTGGGTCATCCTAATGCACCATCCCTGAGCATCCTGCCTCTCGCATCGAACCTGGCTGGTGATCTATTTCACATATGATTTCATGTTTCAATACTATTCTCTCAAATCACCCCACCCTTTCCCTCTTCCCACAGAGTCCAACAGTGTGTTCTTTATGTCTGTGTCTCTTTTGCTGTCTCGCATTCAGGGTCATTGTTACCATCTTTCTAAATTCCATATATATGTGTTAGTATACTGTATTGGTGTTTTTCTTTCTGACTTACTTCACTCTGTATAATAGGCTCCAGTTTCATCCATTTCATTAGAACTGATTTAAATGCATTCTTTTTAATGGCTGAGTAATATTCCATTGTGTATATTGACCATAGCTTTCTTATCCATTTGTCTGCTGATGGACATCTAGGCTGCTTCCATGTCCTGGCTATTATAAACAGTGCCATGATGAACACTGGGGTACACATGTCTCTTTCAGTTCTGGTTTCCCAGATGTGTATGCCCAGCAGCAGGATTGTTTGGTCATAAGGCAGTTCTATTTCCAGTTTTTTAAGGAATCTCCACACTGTTCTCCATAGTGGCTGTACTAGTTTACATTCCCATCAACAGTGTAAGAGGGTCCTCTTTTCTCCACACCCTCTCCAGCATTTATTGTTTGTAGACTTTTGAATAGCAGCCATTCTGCCTGGCATGAGATGGTACCTCATTGTGGTTTTGGTTTGCATTTCTCTGATAATGAGTAATGTTGAGCATCTCTTCATGTGTTTGTTAGCTATTTGTATATCTTCTTTGGAGAAATGTCTGTTTAGTTCTTTGGCCCATTTTTTAATTGGGTCACTTATTTTTCTGGAATTGAGATGTAGGAGTTGCTTGTATATTTTTGTGATTGCTTTGTCAGTTGTTTCTTTTGTTTTCTCCCATTCAGAAGGCTATCTTTTTACCTTGCTTATAGTTTCCTTCGTTGTGCAAAAACTTTTAAGTTAATTAAATCCCATTTGTTTATTTTTGCTTTTATTTCCACTCTGGGAGATGGGTCATAGAGGATCCTGCTGTGATTTATGTCACAGAGTATTTTGACAAAGAAGGCAAGAATATACAATGGAGAAAAGACCATCTCTTTAACAAGTGGTGCTGGGAAAACTGGTCAACCACTTGTAAAAGAATGAAACTAGAACACTTTCTAACACCATACTAAAAAATAAACTCAAAAAGGATTAAAGATCTAAATGTAAGACCAGAAACCATAAAACTCCTAGAGGAAAACATAGGCACGAGCTATAGGAATATTAGGTAATTATACTAAGTATGATGCTTATAATGATGATAATTATTGCATGATTTGTCTCACATTCTTTAGATTTACTTTAAGATACAGTGGGATGAAGCTGAAAATAACATTTCTTGTCAATTCTCTATATCTATATAACCAGTAACTACTATGTACCAGGTACTGTTTGAGTCACTGAGTTGAAACAGTGAAGAAAACAAAGATCCTGTGCTAATGGAACTTCTGACAGTCATCTTTATTGAGCCTCATTTCCAATGGGATGACACCCCAGTCCTCTGGGTGTATATATATATATATATATAGTAAATGAAAGCTATAATTTTCTAACATTCGTTGCTATCAAAGATTTCCCTGAAGTCACATGCCTGCCTTTTCTCAATGAACTGTACTCCCAGAATAAATCAGCAGTTTGCCTGATTCTTCCCTTAGTTATCTAAAGTATCTCTTATTCTTTGCCTGGATTTAAAATTATTTTCATAGGTGAGAAACACAGGTGAGCGCTCACACTGTATTTTTAAGCCTGATACTATATGGTGAAGAAGGTATTCAACATCCTCCTACTTTTTCAGGTAGACTCAATGTGCACTTTGTGCTCAAGTCTTGGAAGATTATTTTCAATCTATATCTGTTTACCTTATAAATACTGTTGAATCATCCAAGATTTTACCAGTAGGTGTTTTGTCAGTCTTTACTTTCTATAGTTTTAAAATTTTGTCTGCAGAAGAATTTTAATTAGAATTTTAGAGGAAACAATGTGGCTCCATTAAAAAGACACCATTTGAATCAGATTGCCATCATTTTCAGATAAAATTTTAAATATTTTAAAATCTTTACTCATTTGACTTGATTTTCTTCCTGTAATATTTTAGCACTTTTTATGTTGTTTTTAACATCATGAAGAAACTCTAGCCAAACTTACTTATGTAGCATCCTTACCGTTAAGGTAGTTTTATCATTTAGTTGAAACATTCTTTCCAAAGTCTGACAATATGTTTCTTGATATACCCACTAGATTATATTCACATTATGAAATTTATAACTTAATTAAAAGCTTACCTAACCTCTACAATATCGA
>SJYC01001478.1:0-20898 GCA_006408675.1 Madoqua kirkii | reverse complement strand
CCTCTACAATATCGAGTTTTTAGATTATTTCTGACTTAAAGCACATTTTTAAAATGAGAATATTGTTTATTGATGGTATGACTATGTAATAAAAAATAATTATGCAATATTTACTTGAGGCTTGTAACTTGAAATCTCATTCACATGGATATCAGGACCAAAAATAAATTAAAACACATGTCCTCACTATAAATCTAGGGATCATTCTGTAACATTAAACAGAATATAAAAATAAACTTGTCTTAAAATTAGATTTAGTGTTGTGTGAAAGGAGAAGGTTGGCACTCCCCTTGACAAGGATGGAAGAGGCCTGACAATAAGTATATGGTTAAGGCACTGCCACCTACTATGTGACATCTAACCGCTGTTTTTATTGGGGTTGACATATACACAGCACTATATATAAAAAGAAAACTATTTAGAACCTACTATATAGCAGAGGGAACTTTACTCAATACTCTGATGATCTATATAGGAAAACAATCTGAAAAAGAGTTGATATATGTATGTGCATAACTGATTTCATTTTGCTATATACATGAAACCAACATAAAACTGTAAATCAACTGTGCTCCATAAAAATATATGTACCAGAACACACTCAACAGTTACATAAATGAGAAATGAGCCTTTAAAAAATAAAAATAAATGAAATAAAATTAAATTTTAAATGAAATACAAAATAATAATTTGTCAGTTCAGTTCAATTCAGTCGCTTAGTCGTGTCTGACTCTTTGTGACCCCATGAGTCTCAGCACACCAGGCTTCCCTGTGTACCACCAACTCCTGGAGTTTACTCAAGCTCATGTCCATCTACTTGGTGATGCCATCCAGCCATCTCATCCTCTGTTGTCCCCTTCTCCTCCTGCCCCCAATCCCTCTCAGCATCACGGTCTTTTCCAATGAATCAACTCTTCGCATGAGGTGGCCAAAGGATGTTGATTATCTACAGAACTGTGACTTATTTTATAGATGAAGAATACTTCTTTTATCTTGAGTAAAAAATACAAAAGCAAAATATTCAAGATGTGCGTCTTTTGAAAAGATTGGCTTTGAGGAATTTTAAACACTAAAATCTATATCTCAAGCTGAAACACAAGGAATATTTTCCCATTGGGAAATAGGAAGATTCATATTGTAATAATTAGTAAGTTTTATCAAAATGGCTGGAATCCAAGCCCCCTTAACTGTCTGTTTGTACATCTTTTAGATGTTAGGAAATAAAGCAGGAAAGAATAGAACACAATCAAGAATTCTATTTTTATGCAGTTATATTCATTATATCTCTTAAATATTCAGGAGGGCATGCTGAGTAAGCAGAAGGATATATGTACGAAATGGAAATTATGTGGTGACTCAGGGGTGAACATATAAATTTAGGAGATATTGCCATGTGTATGATATTTATGACCGATGGAGTAAAAGTAGATCACCTAAGAAAAAGTAAAGATAGCAAAAAAATTAGACTGTACTTTAGATTAAACATTTTGTTGAACACATTTATCTCTGTATTCTTTTAAATCCCCACTAATAAGGGTAATGTAATTAACATTCTTTCTCTCTACCAGGACAACACTATCAAGAGATAAACAGCAAATGGCAAGCGCAAGTGTGACCAATAATTTTTTGAAGATAGAAAGCACATGAAAGAGGTAGGAGGCTGGGAAACTGGATACTAAGTGCCGTAAAGGTGAGGTCAGTCAGTCAGTCAGTTCAGTCGCTCAGTCGTGTCCGACTCTTTGCGACCCCATGAATCGCAGCATGCCAAGCCTCCTTGTCCATCACCAATTCCCAGAGTTCACTCAGACTCACGTACATCAAGTCAGTGATGCCATCCAGCGATCTCACTCTCTGTCATCCACTTCTCCTCCTGCCCCCAATGCCTTCCAGCTTCAGAGTCTTTTCCAATGAATCAACTCTTCACATGAGGTGACCAAAGTACTGGAGTTTCAGCTTCAGCATCATTCCTTCTAAAGAAATCCCAGGGTTGATCTCCTTCAGAATGGATTGGTTGGATCTCCTTGCAGTCCAAGGGACTCTCAAGAGTCTTCTCCAACACCACAGTTCAAGAGCATCAATTCTCTGGCACTCAGCTTTCTTCACAGTCCAACTCTCACATCCATACATGACCACAGGAAAAACCATAGCCTTGACTAGACAGACCTTTGTTGGCAAAGTAATGTCTCTGCTTTTAAATATGCTATCTAGGTTGGTCATAAATTTCCTTCTGAGAAAGCGTCTTTTGATTTCATGGCTGCAGTCAGCATCTTCAGTGATTTTGGAGCCCAAAAACATAAATTCTGACACTGTTTCCCCATCTATTTCCCATGAACTGATGGGACCAGATGCCATGATCTTCATTTTCTGAATGTTGAGCCTTAAGCCAGCTTTTTCACTCTCCTCTTTCCCTTTCATCAACAGGCTTTTTAGTTCCTCTTCACTTTCTGCCATAAGGGTAGTGTCATCTGCGTTTCTGAGGTTATTGATAGTTCTCCTGGCAATCTTGATTCCAGCTTGTGCTTCTTCCAGCCCAGTGTTTCTCATGATGTACTCTGAATAGAAGTTAAATAAGCAGGGTGACATCAATAAGAACAATTTATTCCTGTAGAGAACTCTAGGAAAAATACCACAAAAATCATTTACTGCAAAATTTACAGGTGAGGCAGCAAGATGAAATAAGAAGACTAATGAAATTCTCCTGGATAGAAGAGCAACTAGAACTTCACATCCTTGGACTTCCCTGGAGGTCCAGTAGTTAATACACTGTGATTCCACTGCAGGGACAAAGTGGGCAACTAAGATCCTGCTAGCCATGTGGCATGGCCCAAATAAAATTAGTGACTGTTAAGTTGTTAAAATACCATTTAAAAGAATTAAGAAGTTCACAATACTTCCTCAGCCTGACCTAGAAAAGTTTAACTAGGAAGCTACACAGACTAGAGAGGGTTTGGTTAGTACACATACCATCTTGCATTTCAGAAGTTGAGAAGCTAGAAAACACCTCTGCTAGACTTCCTTGCAGCTGAGGTTCATTGTAAAAGCCAAAGCTATCTTGCTTCTTCACCTCTGATGACACACATAGGCAGAAGAAGTTAGTGTCAGAGGATATGGGAGAAGGCCAGCTGGGAAAGCCCCACAGGGTCCTGCTCCATCACAGAAGTATCAAATGAGTAGACTTTCTTACATATCTGGTACCCTGATCACAAACCTAGGTTAATGAAATTTGTACCTTACATGTGTATCTCTACCCCCATCTGATAAAATGAGAGTTTTAGTGTAAAATATAAAAAATCAGCTCTTGTTCAATTTGTGAGTACTAGGTTCAAAACTTTTAAAAACTGTAATATGTGCCTTTTTTTTTTCCTTTAGGTAAAACATCTCTATTTCAAACTAAATTACCCATTCTGCACTGCTCTAATAAAAGCAAACAGGAAAAACCAGAGTGTGTTATTTTTTTAAATAGGGTATCTTTCAGGTTATATCTTGGGACTAACAGGAATTTAATTTCCTCTATATTTCAGTCTTGTGTGATTATGATGCTTGTACCTATAATAAGGGTCTTGATATAAAATTTTGAATAATCAAAGGATGATTTAATTACTTCCATTACATTCCACCTTTCTTACTGACGATTCTTCAGCTCAGCTCAGTTGCTCAGTTGTGTCTAACTCTTTGTGACCCCATGGATTGCAGCATGCCAGGCTTCCCTGTCCATAACCAACTCCCAGATCTTGCTCAAACTCATGTCCTGAGTCAGTGATGCCATCCAACCATCTCATCCTCTGTCATCTCCTTCTTCTCCCACCTTCAATCTTTCCCAGCATCAGAGTCTTTTCCAATGCGCCAATTCTTTGCATCAGGTGGCCAAAGTATTGGAGTTTCAGCTTCAGCATCAGTCCTTCCAATGGATATTCAGGGCTGATTTTCTTTAGGATGGATTGGTTTGATTTCCTTGCAGTCCAAGGGATTCTCAAGTCTTCTCCAACACCACAGTTCAAAAGTATCAATTCTCTGGTCCTCAGCTTTCTTTATAGTCCAACTCTCATATCCATACATCATTACTGGAAATACCATAGCTTTGACTAGACGGACCTTTGTTGGCAAAATAATATTTCTGCTTTTGAATATGCTGTCTAGGTTGGCCATAGCTTTTCTTTTTTTTTAAACTTAATACTTTATTCTATTTTACAGTACTGTATTGGTTTTGCCATACATTGACATGAATCAGCCACAGGTGTACACGATCTCCCCATGCTGAAGCCCCCTCCCACCTCCCTTCCCCCTGCCCTCATCTCCCCGGATCATCCCGTACACCAGCCCCAAGCATCCTGTATCCTTCATTGAACATAGACTGGCACTTCATTTCTTATATGATTGTATACATGTTTCATTGCCATTCTCCCAGATCATCTCACCCTCTCCCTCTCCATCAGAAGCCAAAAGTCCGTTCTATACCTCTGTGTCTCTTATATTGTCTCACTTACGTGGTCATTATTACTATCTTCTAAATTCCATATATATGTGTCAGTATACTGTATTGGTGTTTTTCTTTCTGGCTTACCTCACTCTGTATAATCGGCTCCAGTTTCATCCATCTCATTAGAACTGTGTCAAACTTATTCTTTTTGAGGGCTGAGTAATACTCCATTGTGTATATGTACCACTGCTTTCTTATCCATTCATCTGCTGATGGACATCTGGGTTGTTTCCATGTCCTGGCGATAATAAACAATGCTGCAATGAACATTGGGGTACATGTGTCTCTTTCAATTCTGGTTTCCTCTAGTTTCATCCATCTCATTAGAACTGCATCAAACTTATTCTTTTTAAGGGCTGAGTAATACTCCATTATATATATATACCACTGCTTTCTTATCCATTCATCTGCTGATGGACATCTGGGTTGTTTCCATGTCCTGGCGATTATAAACAATGCTGCAATGAACACTGGGGTACATGTGTCTCTTTCAATTCTGGTTTCCTCGGTGTGTATGCCCAGCAGTGGGATTGCTGGGTCGTAAGGCAGCTCTATTTGCAATTCTTTGAGGAATCTCCGCAATGTTTTCCATAATGGCTGTACTAGTTTGCATTCCCACCAACAGTGTAAGAGGGTTCCCTTTTCTCCACATTCTCTCCAGCATTTATTGCTTGTAGATTTTTGAATCGCAGCCATGCTGACTGGTGTGAAGTGGTGCCTCACTGTGGTCTTGATTTGCATTTCTCTGATAAAGAGTGATGTTGAGCATCTTTTCATGTGTTTGTTAGCCATCCGTATATCTTTTTTGGAGAAATGCCTGTTTAGATCTTTGGCCCATTTTTTGATTGGATCATTTAAGAGTAACATATATTGTGTATCCTTTCACAGGCTAGTTCTGGAGTGTTTTCCTAGGGATCACTTTTGAGATCCTTACCTTGAACTACTTCTCTAATCTTCCCAATGTATTTTTCTGAACAAAAACTCTTCTGTGTTAAATTCCTTCAGCTTCAAAAGGCCAGAATAATTTCCCTTACAGATAAAGTACTTGGAAAGATGCCATACTTCAAAGAGGAGGTTTACAAAGTGTCGAGATATAGGATGATCAGACCTCCATTCTTACCCCATTGGCTCCATTTCTTTCCAAGGATAATAGCTGCAAAATCCTCTTTACTAATGCACATGCATACAAACGTTGCATGCACACATGTGTGTGTGTACGTGCATGTGCACACACACAGATACACACACACACACACACACACAGAGTTATGTTTGTTTTCTGACAAAGTTCCTTACAGTCTCCTAGTCAATGGTCCATGCATATATACAGAATCCAACTGACTTTTAGTAACTTGTCCTTAAGCACGAATTGACAAACAAAAATGATCAAATATTTGAGCAAGCCTTCTACATGTAAGGCTTTCCGCGTGGCACAGTGGTAAAGAATCTACCTGCCGATGTGAAAAGACACGAGACACAAGTTCAATCCCTAAGTCACGAAGATACCCTGGAGGAGGAAACGGCAACCCACTCCAGTATACTTGCTTGGAGAACCCAGTGAACAGAGGAGCCTGACAGGCTACAATTCATCAGGTCACAAAGAATTGGACATGACTAAGTACGCACAAACATCACCATCTATATGTAAGAAAAAAATCTATATGTAAAAAAAAAATAGGGAAGAAAAAGAGAAAGGAGGGAAGCAGAGAGGGAGAGAAGAAAGACATGATGTGTGATTCAGAAGAAAATTTCAAAAATAATTAGGGGGCTTCCCTGATGGTCCAGTGTTTGGGAGACTGCCTTGCAATACAAGGAGCTCAGGAGCAACTCAGCCCTCATGCTGCGACTGTGGAGCCTGCACTCTCCGGATGCCATGTGCCACAAATAGAGAGCCCACGGGTCGGAATCAAAGATCCCACATGATGCAAGGAAGATCCTATGTGCCGCAACTAAGAGCTGATGCAGCCAAACAAATAAATAATTGTAAAAAACTATAGTTAAAAGCTGTAGTGAAGAACAGAAGTATCATCCAGATAACTGATGTTTAGAGTAGGTTTTCAAAAGAAGCAGCCGTCAACACTCGGAAGGAGTAACCATTAACTGAAGAAGAAATTTAAGAAAGCATGTCATAAAATGGACCAGAGATCTCCGTGTTGGCCAAAACACATATTCTTTTTCTTCTGGGCACAAACTAGAGCACATTTCCCAGAGCCCTTGCAATTCATGGTGACTGTGCCTTAGATCCACAGAGGCATGTGGTATAGGAATCAGCCCCCATAAAAACTGTCCGTGCTTGTGTCCATGGTCTCTCTTCCTCTCTGGGGCCTTTTTTCCTGAACAGTGACATCCAGAATGGGTCTCCGCATGAATGTGTGAAGCAAAGCCTTCTCTCACCACTGTTGGGACTTGATGCAAACAAGGGCTAAATAAATCCATTTGATTTTGTGGTTGATATTTTCCAGCAGTTAGCTTAACCCAACTGATTCAGAAGTCAAGTAAAGTGATCAATGAGACTCCCCTTCCAAATTAAGCTGACAGAGAAAGTGAAGCAAGTCTCAATGTTTGGGTACATTGTGGGAAGAAAAACTATTATAACATTAGTCTCTTTTCTTCACCTAATTTCATCCCTTTTCTGTATCTTCCCCTTTATTAGACTCACCTTAAGAAGGAGTTCACAGATATATGAGCACCACAGGGCATCTTATTGCCTTCATTCATGTGCTGTGTTCTGAAAGTGACATGTATGTTAGCAGCAGATTCTTCTAGGGGCAGTGACTTCTGGAATATCAAAAGGCAGTTAAAATGAAACAGCCAGCTACAATCATCGCCAAATGTCCGATTCTGTTAAAAAAGCTTTTGCAGCAACCTTACACGGGAGAGACTGACCTCAGCAATAAAGCACCTGCCCATATGGACTAGAGAATATAACAAAGAAAGCAGAGACCTGCCCATACGGACTAGAGAATGTAACAAAGAAAGCAGAACCTTGTGGAAACAAGTGTGCCTATATTTGTGCAGGCTTGCAAACATGCTCAACAATTGCCTCTCTAACCTTCCCAGTACACAAGGTATTGAATTTAACTCAGGTTAAATTTATATATAACAACACAAAGAATATTCCAGGCTTTTTTCCTTGCTCCATCAGTGTTCTCACACTCATCTCAGAAACTTGGCTTGAGAATCAGTTTTCCCCAAAGTAGTCCCAAGTACCTTAAAGCACGGATACCATTTTGCCAGAAGTCATCTTCTAAGTCTAAGAAGAGTTAAAACTAAATTTCAGAACTCCTGAATCTTTTTTATTTGATTAAATATTACCTTATTTTCTAAGCACACACACATACATGCACACATCCTGGCGATGCAGTTATGGTAGAAGGAGAGTTAGTAGAGAATAAAATGGTTTGGCTTTACTGCTAACAGAAAAGAATCAAATGCACTCTGAACTTGGTCCTAAATAACATCATGATTATTATCTACCAAATTCAATGAAACAAAAGTCTATGATGACAATTTTGCACAAGCAGTATAAGGTAGTGAGGAACACAGGAGTTTATTTATACAAATCCAAAATATTGACTGATGCGTCCTAATATTTTCAAGATTCTTCATGTACACAATGGAATATTCAGTTCAGTTGCTCAGTCGTGTCCGACTATCTGTGACCCCATGAATCGCAGCACGCCAGGCCTCCCTGTCCATCACTGTCTCTCAGAGTTCACTCAGACTCACGTCCATTGAGTCTGTGATGCCATCCCGCCATCTCATCCTCGGTTGTCCCCTTCTCCTCCTGTCCCCAATCCCTCCCAGCATCAGAATCTTTTCCAATGAGTCAACTCTTCGCATGAGGTGGCCAAAGTACTGGAGTTTCAGCTTTAGCATCATTCCTTTCAAAGAAATCCCAGGGCTGATCTCCTTCAGAATGGACTGGTTGGATCTCGTTGCCATCCAAGGGACTCTCAAGAGTCTTCTCCAACACCACAATTCAAAAGCATCAATTCTTTGGCACTCAGCCTTCTTCACAGTCCAGCTCTCACATCCATACATGACCACAGAAAAAAAACCATAGCCTTGACTAGGCGGACCTTAGTCGGCAAAGTAATGTCTCTGCTTTTTAACATGCTATCTAGGTTGGTCACAACTTTCCTTCCAAGGAGTAAGTGTCTTCTAGTTTCATGGCTGCAGTCACCATCTGCAGTGATTTTGGAGCCCCAAAAATTAAAGTCTGACACTGTTTCCACTGTTTCCCCATCTATTTCCCATGAAGTGATGGGACCGGATGCCATGATCTTCATTTTCTGAATGTTGAGTCTTAAGCCAACTTTTTCACTCTCATCTTTCCCTTTCATCAAGAGGACCTTTAGCTCCTCTTCACTTTCTGCCATAAGGGTGGTGTCATCTGCATATCTGAGGTGATTGATATTTCTCCCAGCAGTCTTGATTCCAGCTTGTGTTCCTTCCAGCCCAGCGTTTCTCATGATGTACTCTGCATATGAATGCATTTGAATCAGTTCTAATCAGTTGTATGAAACTGGAGCTTATTTTACAGAATGAAGTGAGTCTGAAATAAAAACACCAATACCGTATATTAACACATATATATGGAATTTATAAAGATGGTAACGATGACCCTATATGTGAGACAGCAAAAGAGGCACAGATATAAAGAAGAGATTTTTGGACTCTGTGGGAGAAGGCGAGGGTGGGATGATTTGAGAGAATAACATTGAAACATGTATGCTATCATATGTGAAATAGATCACCAGTCCAAGTTTGATGCATGAAACAGGGCGCTCAAAGTCAGTGCACTGGGACAACCCAGAGGGTTGGGATGAGGAAGGAGGTGGCAGGGGGATTTGAGAAGGGGGAAACATGGATACTCATGGCTGATTCATGTCAATGTATGGCAAAAATCACTACAATATTGTAAAGTAATTGGTCTCCAATTAAAATAAATTAATTAATTTAAAAAAATTCTTCTCATCAGAATTATAAGATGATTCAAGATTCAGGTTCCTCAGACTGTCTTATGTCCCATTTCTAAAATATTTTTAACACTGTAAGTCTTGTCAAAACTACTGCTACACATATATAGTTAAATGGGTGCTTGAAAAGAAGAGTTAACAGCAAGTCTCAATTATTTTTCTGTGGAAAGAATGACCTCAGAATTACTCCTCTTAGCATTGTTTCCCTGGAAACCTAATGGTTTAAGTTAAACGTAGGACATAAGTACTGTCACTAAGAAATTATGTTTATTGTAAAAATGATTCAAATTTGGTCAACTGTATGTGGGCTTGCTAGGCTGAGAGTGATGATGGAACCCACTGAATTTTAAATGGTGCCCTTTGTCTTCTTTCTCCATTATTTCTTAAAAATTTAACACCTCTATCTCTGCCTTAGTAAGTTAGGGCCATGGTCATCCATAAGCTTTCACAAATACACATGTCATGTCCCTGGGTTCAATGTCACAAAGCATGTGAGCAGAAATTGAAAAGTTGTTGTTGAATCACGACGCCAGGATTCTTGTCCCCTAGAGGAGAAGAATTCAATCCAGGGCCAGAGATGAGGCTTGATCGCTCAGAGCTTTTGTGTAATAAAGTTTTATTAAAGTATAAAGGAGATAGCGAAAGTTTCTGACATAGGTATCAGAAGGGGGCAGAAAGAGTACTCCCCTGCTAGTCTTCAGCTGGATGTTATATAGTCACCAGCAGTCTGTTAATGAATAAAAGGAATGTCTTAAAACTCAGAATGTCACCAGGCCCTCACTCATAAGACGCATTTTGGGATAATCTTGGCACCAAATGATCCATCTTGGGCCATAAAATGATTAACTTGAATCTGAAGAAGGAGAGATCACCATACAAATAGTTTCATTTGCATAGATTAAAGGAACAATATCTGAGTATAACATATTGGTTTATCAAGTAGGTTCTGAGCCAAAAGGTGGAACCGACTTGAAGACAGAGTTTGGAGTAAATGCATAGTACATTAGCAGAGCTTAAGATAAACATAGCTTAAGAAAACAGCATTGGTTAACTTCAGGTGAAACCAGGTGTCACTATGGCAACACAGAATTTTAAGAGAAACTTCCTTTTAAATTTGTATAGATCAGGAAAAAAATAACACTAGTTTGTTTCCTCCTGCCGCTTAAGAGAGATAAAAATGTCTGACACTTGCAAGCTATTTCCTCCGTTTGGAGACCCCTGGCCTTCTTGCTTGTTACCCTCTTAAAATGACTGCCCACTTCAAGTTTAACCTTAAAGTATTTTTAAATTTTTGTTCTTCCTCTATTCCCTCTGTCCTATACTATATCACAGACATGGCAGTGTCCTAGCTTCCAGTATATAAATTAGGGGACAGCAGAGCAAAAATCTGAAGGAACCTGTGTCTCCAAAGGCCAGACGTCTTGCCAGTCTGTACCACTGACCTTGAACTGATACTAAGAAGGAAGCATTTCAAACACACTTAAGCCAATTTATTCTGAGAACTCTGTGTTACTATAGAAAACAACTACAGAGACTAATACTACAACTCATTTAATGTATAATTTCAAAGTTTGTGATGGAAATAATTTTTAAAAAATCTCTTGCTGTGTAAATTGACATAATAGGCCAGTATTTCCAGTCTAGCCCTTACCTCCCACATCAGTTTCATCTCCTCGATGGAACAATGCCAAACTACAGTATCTCTTTGAAAATATATCGAAATGGGGTTTTAAATATGTTGTACTCAATGCCTGGAATGAGTTTTTACCACTTTCTATCTACTGAAGTCTTATTTATTATTTAGAGTTTCCCTGGTGGCTCAGATGGTAAACAATCTTCCTGCAATCAGGTTTGATATCTGGGTCAAGAAGATTCCTGGAGAAGGAAATGGCAACCAACTCTAGTATTCTTGCCTGAAGAATCCCATGGACTGAGTAGCCTGGTGGGCTACAGTCAACAGGGTGGCAAAGAGTCTGACACAACTAAGCAACTAACACTTTCACTTTTCTTTGTTATTTAAGACTAACTACCAACATCTCTTACAGCATCAGACTTTCCCCTAAACTGATAATGTGACTTAAATGATAAATAATAAAATGATAAATTTTAGACTGTCCCTACATCATCAATTCATTGAAAATTTTTTTAGCTTGCATTGTCATACCTTGGGTGTTCTAGGTGGAGCTAGTATAAAGAACCTGCCAGCCAATGCAGGAGACATAAGAGACACTAATTTGATCCCTGGGTTGGGAGAACCCCCTGGAGGAGGGAATGGAAGTCTATTCCAGTATTCTTAAGTGAGAATCTAGTGGACAAAGGAGCCTGGCAGGCTCCAATCTACTAATTCAGTTAGTTCAGTCACTCAGCCATGTCTGATTCTTTGTGTCCCAATGGACTGCAGCACGCCAGACTTACCTGTCCTTCACCACTCCCAGGATTTGCTCAAACTCATGTCCACTGAGTGGGTGATGCCATCCAACAATCTCATCCTCTATCATGCCCTAATCCTACTTCCTTTGATCTTTCCAAGCATCAGAGTATTTTCCATTCAGTCAGTTTGTCATATCAGGTAGCCAAAGCATTGGAGTTTCAGCTTCAGCATCAGTCCTTCCAAAGGATATTCAGGACTGATTTCCTTTAAGATAGACTGGTTGGATCTCCTTGCAGTCCAAGGGTCTCTCAAGAGACTTCACACCACAGTTCAAAAGCAATTCTTTGGTGCTCAGCTTTCTTTATGATCCAACTCTCACATCCATACATGACTAATGGAAAAACTATAGGTTTGACTAGAGGGACCTGTGTTGACAAAGTAATGTCTCTGCTTTTTAATATGTTGTCTAGGTTGGTCATAGCTTTTATTCAAAGGAGTAAGCATCTTTTAATTTCAGGGCTAGTGTCACAATCTGCAATAATTTTGGAGCCCAAGGAAGAAAGTCTGACATTGTTTCCATTGCTTACTTCTCTATTTACCATGAAGTGATGGGACCAGATGCCATGATCTTTGTTTTCTGAATGTTGAGCTTTAAGCCAACTTTTTCACTCTCCTCTTTCACTTTCATCAAGAGACTCTTTAGTTATTTTTCACTTTCTGCCATAAAGTTGGTGTCATCTATGTATCTGTGGTTATTGATATTTCTCCTGCAAATCTTGATTCTACTTTGTGCTCCATCCATCCTGGCATTTTGCATGATGTACTCTGCCTATAAGTTAAATAAACAGGGTAACGATATACAGCTTTGATGTACTCCTTTCCCTATTTGAAACCAGTCTGTTGTTCCACGTCCAGTTCTAACTGTTGCTTCTTGACCTGCATACAGATTTCTCAAGAGGCAGGTCAGGTAGTCTGGTATTCCCATATCTTGAAGAATTTCCACAGTTTGTTGTGATCTATATAGTTAAAGGCATTAACATAGTCAATAAAGCAGAAGGAAATGTTTTTCTGAAACTCTTTTGCTTTTCTGATGATCCAATGGATGTTGATAATTTGATCTCTGGCTCCTCTGCCTTTTCTAAACCCACCTTCATGTACTGTTGAAGCCTGGTTTGGAGAATTTTGAGCATTATTTTGCTAGTGTGTGCTGCTGCTGCTAAGTCACTTCAGTCATGTCCAAGTCTGTGCGACCCCATGGACTGCAGCCTTCCAGGCTCCTCCATCCATGGGATTTTTCCAGGCAAGAGTACTGGAGTGGGGTGCCATTGCCTTCTCCATGCTAGTATGTGAGATGAGTGCAATTGTGTAGTAGTTTGAATATTCTTTGGCATTAACTTTCTTTGGCATTGGGATGAAACCTGACCTTTTCCAGTCCTGTGGCCACTGCTGTTTCTCAAATTTGCTGCCATTTTGAGTGTAGCACTATAACAGCATCATCTTTTAAGATTTGAAATGGCTCAACTGGAATCCAATCACCTCCATTAACTTTGTTCATAGTGATGCTTCCTAAGACCCACTTGACTTCACATTCCAGGATGTCTGGCTCTAGGTGAGTGATCACATCATTGTGGTTATCTGGGTCATGATGATCTTTTTTGCATAGTTCTGTGTATTGTTGTCACCTCTTCTTAATATTTTCTGTTTCTGTTAGGCCCATAGCATTTCTGTCCTTTATTGTGCCCACCGTTTCATGAAAATTTCCCTTGGTATCTCTAATCTTCTTGAAGACATCTCTAGTCTTTCCCATTCTATTGTTTTTCTCTATTTCTTTGCATTGATCACTGAGGGAGACTTTCTTTTTTTTAATATAAATTTATTTATTTTAATTGGAGGCTAATTACTTTACAATATTGTATTGGTTTTGCCATACATCAACATGAATCTGCCACAGGTATACACGTGTTCCCCAACCTGAACCCCCCACCCTCCTCCCTCCCTGTACTATCCCTCTGGTCGTCTCAGTGCACCAGCCCCAAGCATCCAGTATCATGTATCGAACTGTGGAGAAACTTTTCATCTTTAACCTAGATGTTTTATCAATGGTGCTGTATAGAAGGAGAAGTCTTGAGACTATTGTAAAAAAAATAAGACTGAAAACCAGAAGTAGGAGGCTTAAGTCCAAACCCTGAGAACACCAGAGAACTCTTGACTCTAGGGAACATTAATTGACAAGAGCTCATCAAACACCTCCATACCAACACTGAAACTGAGCACCACCAAGGGCCAATAAGTTCCAGAGCAAGACATACCA
This sequence comes from Madoqua kirkii, assembly GCA_006408675.1. Taxonomy (NCBI): domain Eukaryota; kingdom Metazoa; phylum Chordata; class Mammalia; order Artiodactyla; family Bovidae; genus Madoqua; species Madoqua kirkii. The sequence continues at coordinate 6,757 of SJYC01001478.1, read as the reverse complement.
CACAAATTCTCCAGCAATGCAGGAGAGCTCCAATATACAGTCTGCCCAAAGTTACTCCAAAACCATTGAGGAAGGCTTTCATATCTCTCCTTGCTGTTCTTTGTAACTCTGCATTCAGATGGGTATATTTTTTTTCTCTTCATCTTTAGCTTCTCTTCTTTTCTCAGCTATTTGTAAGGCCTTATCAAACGATTCTGCCTTTTTGTACTTCTTTTTCCTGGGGATGGTCTTGATGAATGCCTTCTGTAAAATGTCATGAACCTCTGTCCCAAGTTCTTCAGGGACTCTCCGTCAGATCTAATCCCTTGAATCTATCTGTCACTTCCACTGTATAATCATAAGGGATTTAATATAGGTCATACTTGAATGGTCTAATGATTTTCCATACTTTCTTCAACTTAAGTCTGAATTTTGCAATGAGTTCATGATCTGAGCCACAGTCAGCTCCTGAATGTGTTTTTGCTGACTGTATGGAGCCTTTCCTTCTTTGACTGCAAAGAATCAATCTGATTTCAATCTTGATCATCTGGTGATTTCAATGTGTAGAGTTGTATCTTGTGTTGTTGGAAGAGGGTGTTTGCTCTGACCAGTGCATTCTCTTAGAAAAACTCTGTTAGCCTTTGACCTGTTTTCATTTTGCACCCTAAGGCCAAACTTGCGTGTTACCCCAGGTATTTCTTGACTTCCTACTTTTTTATTCCAGTCCCCTTTGATGAAAAGGACATCTTTTGTTTGTTTGTTTGTTCTAGAAGGTCTTGTAGGTCTTCATAGAACTGCTCAACTTCAACTTCTTCAGCATTCCTGGTTGGAGCACAGACTTGGATTACTGTGATATTGAATGGTTTACCTTGCAAACAAACAGAGATCATTCTGTCATTTTTGAGACTGCACCCAAGAACTGCATATCTTTCATTGACTATGAGGGTGACATCATTTCTTCTAAGGGATTCTTGTTCACAGTAGTACATATAATGGTCATCTGAGTTACAATTCATAGGGTCTCAAAGACGCAGACCCAGCTGAAGTGACTTAGCATGCACACATCTCATAACCTGGCCATGAGAATAGTGACACAGAGCATAAAACTCTTCTTCTTCCCAAAGGACTTCAGTGTTACCTTTCCTACATATACTAGGTAGTATTGCTCGCTCAAATCTTGAGCTTCAATATATCTTATTTATACATTCACTATGGCATCCTTCATGTTGATAATATTGGCATCTATGCATGCTACTTCCTCTTCTGTTTTCTAAGCTCCCTGGGGGTCACTCTAAGCATTATTTATTTTTGTTTCCTGGGAAATGAGCCTAAAATGGAAACAGACACTGAAACAGAGATCCTCCTCACTTAAAGCTTTGTTGGGAAGGTGAGTGAGTCTAAGAAGAGGGAGATGTTGAGCCAGGCAGAAGTTGTAACAGAGTCCTCTGCTGATCCTGCAGAGAGCCCTGGAGCCAGGATGACTCTTCAGAGCTGGCTCAAGTCAATAGCTTCTTAGCTGCTTCCCTTATTGAACACTGTATTTGAGTTGTCCTTAGGGAAGGAGTAACTTAACTATGAGTAAGGTATCCCCCTTGCGCTGAGGGCAATTCCCTGAAGATAGACTCATCTATGAGCTTTAAACTGCTAACCTTCCCAGGAGCTCAGGAAAGATGAGGTCATCCGGGAGATCCAGACAATTGGACATAGATAGGTTCACTGTAGCATCATTGTCACTGTCCAGAGTATGAAAGTGCCTACTGCATAGATGCTTATTAAATTAATAATATCAGTATACAATCCTACAACTGGGCATATACCCTGAGGAAATCAAAATTGAAAAAGACATGTGTATCCCAATATTCATTGCAGCACTATTTACAATAGCTAGGACATAGAAGATACCTAGTTTTCTATCAACCAGTGAATGGATAAAGAAACTGTGGCACATATATACATTGGAATATTCAATTCAGTTCAGTTCAGTCGCTCAGCCGTGTCCAACTCTTTGCGACTCCATGAATTATAGCACGCCAGGCCTCCCTGTCCATCACCGACTCCCAGAGTTTACCCAAACTCACGTCCATCATGTCAGTGATGCTATCCAGCCATTTCATCTTCTGTTGTCCCCTTCTCCTCCTGCCCCCAGTCCCTCCCAGCATCAGGGTCTTTTCCAATGAATCAACACTCTGCATGAGGTGGCCAGAGGATTGGAGTTTCAGCCTCAGCATCAGTCCCTCCAATGGAATATTACTCAGCCATAAAAAGGAACACATTTGGGTCAGCGCTAATGAGGTAGATGAACTTAGAGTCTGTTATACAGAGTGAAGTAAGTCAGAAAAAAAACCAAATATTGTATTTTAACTCATATATATGGAAACTAGAAAGATGGTACTTATGAACCTATTTTCAGGGCAACAGTGGAGACACAGACTTATGGACATGGGCAGGTGGGGGAGAGAGAGGGTGGGACAATGGAGAGAGTAGCATGGAAATACATACATACACTACCGCGTGTAAAGTAGATAGCTGGTGGGAATTTGCTGTGTGATTCAGGGAACTCAAACCTGGCCTCTGTGACAACCTAGATGGGTGGGATGGGATGTGGAGTGGGATGGGATGGGAGTTGGGAGGGATGTTCAAGAGAGAGGAGACATAGGTATACCTAGGATTGATTCATGTTGATGTATGGCAGAAACCAACACAATGTTGTAAATCAACTATCCTTTGATTAAAATAAATAAACTTAAAAAATATAAGGGAAAACTTTTTGCATTTAAAAGTTGAAAAAAAAAAAGTTAGGATAGTCTTAAAATGTGTTACCTGATGTTTGTGAAATGACTGATATGGTCTTGCTGGACATAGCTTCTCAATCACTGGTGCTGTGACATGTGGATTACACATATTCACTTACTGATTCCTTGTTAGCACAGCTGAGCAGGACCTGTGGAATCAGAACTGTGATTCTGTAATATCAGGTCGTGAAAAGCCTTCTCCATCTACTATATTCAGTCTCTTTAGAGTATTTTCATTTTCTTTGTGTGCCATTAAGTGGAAAAGATTCAAAACCACAGAATCCCTGGAAGTAAAATAGAGAAAATAGTTCTCTTGAGGACTCTTCAAGTCATAAGACTTTATAATTTTACTTATAGAAAACATGACAGGATATGAACTTTTCTTTTACCACTGGAAAACTTTGATTTATTGTATGAAAGAAAAAAAAATTGAAGTGATTATTTTCAATATTAAATTCCAGTAAGTAACTGTGTCTCTAATTCCTGAAGCTATAATCCTAGATGTAGATCTAAGCTCATTAATGACCATGGGAATGATGGAGCCCAAAAATAATAAAGGAATTTCAACAACAGAATTTAGATGGCCTCAACTACCATCACCATCTAAGGGACCTCGAAATGGGGAGTGGTGGAAATGATGGATAAAGTAGTATCCTTAGGGTGAAGGAGATAGGCAGCCAGGGAAAGTGCTGTTCAATACCTACATGAAATAAAAAGTCATGTAGCCAATGCACTGGAAAAAAAAAATAGGGCAGTTGCATTAGAAACATGGAGATGTGTGGAAAAGGCTTGTGAATGGACATAAGAATGAACATATAGTGTAAAGATGTTTCTATCAAATGTTATTAAAACTGAGGATCCCTCATAGAAAAACACTGAAATACCAAAGAAGGAATGGTTCAGCCGATGACAATAGCCAAATTTTATTACAGGACTCTCCAAAAGTGACAAGATAATCACATGAACACAGTGAAAGTAGTGAAAGTAGAAAAAAAACTTATGCATGGACTTAACAGATGGAACCCTGCTTATCAAAAATAGATATTGCTGCTTCTGAGTGTGCAACTTTTCAGCAACAAAACCAACTCTGGACCCCTGATAAGGTGCTGTTCTTCAAGAAAACCAATCAGCAACTTATCAAATTGAATACAGCCAATCTTTTCCCTCCTAAAGGTACTGGTGATTTATCTTCACAAATATAGGCACTTTTTTCCTGGTATGGACTCACCTTTGCTGCCTGCAAAGCATCAGCCATCACCATAATGCAGGGACTCATGGGGTAACTGATCTGTAGACATGGAATCCCACACAGCACAGACTTTGATTAGAGAAGAAGGGGTAGCACCAAGCCTATGACCAGGCGAACAAAAGATCAGCTCATGTACCCCAGTTTCTTAGAATAATGAAGTGCCAGCCTGGAGGAATCATCTTGAAAGCAAGAGATACGAAAATTTAGGATAGAGGACTTTTCAAATTAAAGAGCATTATGTGATGCTTTTCTTTTTTCAATAAGAATAGGTAGGTTCAGGAACCAAGGAGTTGGAGCAGGAGTGGCTATGCTGACCATCCTTCCCAATGACCTACTGGTACATTTAGTCTTTCTCAGGCCTACAACTCTAATCTCTGAAGATTTAGAAGTCCTGGCCTCCAAAGGGAGGACACTCTTGCTAGGGGACATAGCAAGAGTCCTACTGAATTGGTAGGGTTGCCCTCAGGAAATGTTCAACATCTTGTGTTCAAGAACCAGGAGGTAAAAAGAGAAAATGCCATATTGCCACTTATGACTGATTCATATCAGAGGATAGCAGAGCTGGTTTTACACAATAGGGACAGATAGAAATATCTGCAGAACCCAAGTGATCCTTTTGGGCACCTTCTGGTCTCATTAGCCATACTACAACTATAAATAGATATGTGTAGCAACTTAGACTGAGAAGATTTTAATTACTAAGTGTTCTAGTCTCCCAGATATTAGGGTTGGATCACATACAAGCTGCATATTACATAGTAGGCATCTTGCATAGTCAGTCATTTACCATTGATTCCTCCATTTCTCAAAACTTTTGCTCCATCCTATAGACTTTTGGTTTCATCTAAGTTTGCATTCTATTCTTTTTCAATGAAGAATCCATAAGAACTGATAACATTCAGACTTCAAAGAAAAGCAAGCAATAATATTGACTAATAACTGAGATAGTTATTGTTGGCAAGGAAACGTTTAAGCCAGAGTCTGTATTACTACCTATCGGAATGAATAACTCCATCAAGGTAAAGGCCTCAGACTGTCAAATACTCTGTAGTTTATTTAACTAGTTTACAAGATTGCTTTAGTTAATCTGGCTATGAAACATCTGTCTGTTATATGGTTTCTGCTTATTTCTGATTTTTTTTCCCACTTCTCACTATTTTCAATGAATTTGGGTAAGAGACAAAATGATTACCTATTCCAGTATTCTTGCATGGAGAATTCCATAGATGGAGGAGATTGATGGGCTGCAGTCCATGGGGTTGCAAAGAGTCAGACTCACCTGAGTAATTAACACTGTACTGTACTGGGTAAGAGAAGAAAAAAAATCTTAAAAATGTTTGTTATGGAGTATAGTTTCAAGATATGACATACTCATGGAAAAATTGCAATTTGACTCATCTAACTTGTAGGTTTGCACATTTCCACAAGCCTTTGGGAATGGTATATTCTGAGATTGGGAGGCATTTTTGCCCTGTAGGTTGGGCAGGAAAATATTAGGCTCTCATTCTAAGAGTGCTGCTTACTTTCCACATGAGCGAATCCCATTAGACAAAGTGGGCACAGTGACTAATTCTGAGCAGATGTCAAGTTGACTTAAATGACTGAGGCACAGAGTACCAGGGGACTTAAGACTCAAAGCAGCTACATTTTAATGAAGGAAGACATATGTGAGGGATTTGAAATCTGCAATGTTTTTCGCCGTCTTGGCCAAATAAGCAGTTGCTTTTTTGCTGTCCTAGAACATTTGTTATCATGTTGACATGGATTAGTTTAAAGCCAGGAGATTTGGTTTCTATAGTCCAAGTATTTTTCTTGTAAAACAGTTGAATCCAAAGTCTTATGGTTCTTCCCAGTGATAGAAGAAATTTATATTGATTATAAAAGAACTTCTAACTATCCAGTCAAGTGTGAAAAACTTAAATAGAAAAATACAATGGCAATGATTGCGCTAATATTTGGTTTGCTTTGTTTCACTAAATTTTTTTAATCTTTATTTCATCATAACACAGGTATAGCTAACCTACTTAATAATAAGAGTCAATGATCCACAGGGAAAAATTAATAAGGCCACATAAGGAAAAACACTAAAAAATGTAGAGTAGAACACATACCTATCAACATACACAGAGCTTTATGTATGAAGAAGTTGTTTAAACCTACAAAAATGGAGTTATTAAATAAAGGGAAGGAAAGCTTTTTTGTAAATGTGTAAAATATTTTTAGATGATGCTGCCCTACCAAATATTTGAAGATCTTTACATTCTTTAAGAATGATCTCTAAGGACAATACTCCTATGAACAAAGGTGCAGCTTTGAGAGTGGGAAAGCCTCTTCTTATTTACAGTAAATATGGTCTTCCTGAACATGGTATTCAGTGATGCTGGAAAGTCACACTGTGCCTTTTCACTGCTAAGTTCTCTCCTTTTCTTGTATGCGTGGTACGGACCAGCTCATGTCAAAACTGACACACTGTTTTTACACACCGTCTGCTTGGGTCTCACCTTGGAAGCCAGATCTGCTGCATTCTCACTCTAACATACAGCTCTTACATTACCTTAAATTATGATTTATTAATGAGTTATGTTTTCCTTCTCAAGAAATCATGTTTCATCTTTAAAAAATATGCATGACCAGACTTTTAATTCAAAGAAATACAGAAAAGCAACAAGAAAATGATGTAACACAATTCCTCATATCCCAGACATTTTAAGAAAAAACTAGTTATTTTAGATTTATG
>SJYC01001476.1:0-13328 GCA_006408675.1 Madoqua kirkii | reverse complement strand
GGGGGCTTTAGCATGGGGAGATCGTGTACACCTGTGGCTGATTCATGTCAATGTATGACAGAACCAATACAGTACTGTAAAATAGAATAAAGCATTAAAAGGTAAATAAATAAATAAATAAAACAAATGACCTTTAAAAATGGTTTAGTTATTAACAAAACTAAGTGTTAGTTCATTAAAAAGGTAAGCTAAATTGACAAAACTTTAGCTAGGCTAACCAAGGGGAAAAAGAGAATGGATCCTAATTAACAAAATTATAAGTGAAAGAGGAGATATTTCAACTGCTAGCACAGAAATATGAAAGATCTTAAGAATTTACTGGGACTAAGTATATGCCAATAAATTAAACAGCCTAGAAGAAATAGGAAAATTATTAAAACAGATGACCAATCAAGCCTATACTAGGAACAAGTAGAAAAGTTGAACAGACCAATTATTAGTAAGGAGATTGAATCAAAAAACTAGCACCTGGAAAAAAAAAATCTCAGGACAAGATGGCTTCACTAAAAAGTTTTACCAAATATTTAAAGAAAAATCTATGACAATTCTTCTCATAATTTTCCAAAATTTAAAAGTTATGGACCTTTCCTAAATTTATTTATGAGGCCAGAATTATTGTGATACTAAAGCCATAAAAGGAGAGTACAAAATAATAAAACTACAGGCCAGTATCCCTGATGACTATAGGTGTAAAAATTCTCAATAAAATACAAGTAAACTGAATTTAGTAGCACATTAAAAGAACCATTCATCATGATCAAGTGACTTTATTCCTGTAACACAATGCTGGTTCACATAAATCAATAATTGTGATATATCACATGAAAAGGATACAAAAATTATTTTAATTGATGCAGAAAAAGCATTTGATAAAGCTCAACATGCATTTATGATTAAAAAACTCAACAAATTAACAATAGAAGAAATATAATTCAATATAATAAAGGTCATACATGAGGAGGGCTCAGCTAACATTATACCTAGTATTAAAAGGTTAATAGCTTTTTCTTTAAAATAGGGAAAAAACAAGTTTGCCCACTCTCACCACTCCTATTCAACACAGTACTGAAACCTAGTCAGAGCATTCAGGCAAGAAGGAGGAATAAAAGGCATCAGAATAAGAAAGGAAGAAGTAAATGGTCACTATTTACAGGTGACATAATTTCATATATGGGAAATTATTAAAGTTCACACCCAAAATCCTAGATCTACTTAATGAATTAAGTAAATGTGTAGAATAGAAAATTAGCAAGCAAAATAGTAAAATTTCTATACACTACTAATTATTTGAAAAATAAACAAAGATACTGATTTCATACACAAATCATCAAAAAATAATAAACTTAGGAATAAATTTAACCAAATAAATAAAAGATCTCTACAGTGAAAACTGGAAAAGGTCAATTTTCATTCAAATCCCAAAGACAGGCAATACCAAGGAATGCACAAACTACCACACAATTGCACTCATCTCACACACTAGCAAAGTAATACTCAAAATTGTCCAAGCCAGGCTTCAACAGAATGTGAACTGTGAACTTGTAGATGTTCAAGTTGGATTTAGAAAAGAAAGAGGAACCAGAGATCAAATTGACAACATCCTCCAAATCATCGAAAAAGCAAGAGAGTTCCAGAAAAAGAAAAAAAAACCTATTTCTTCTTTATTGACCATGCCAATGCCTTAGACTGTGTGGATCACAGCAAACTGTAGAAAATATTAAGAGATGCAAATACCAGACCGCCTGACCTGCCTCTTGAGAAATCTGTATCCAAGTCAGGAAGCAACAGTTAGAACTGGACATGGAACAACAGACTGGTTCCAAATAGGAAAAAGAGTACGTCAAGGCTGTGTATTGTCACCTTGCTTATTTAAGTTCTATGCAGAATACATCATGAGAAATGCTGGGCTGGAAGAAAGACAAGCTGGAATCAAGATTGCTGGGATAAATATCAATAACCTCAGATATGCAGATGACATCACCCTTATGGCAGAAAGTGGAAAAGAACTAAAGAGCCTCTTGATGAAAGTGAAAGAGTATAGTAAAAAAGTTGACTTAAAGTTCAACATTCAGAAAACTAAGGTCATGGCATCTGGTCCCATCACTTCATAACAAATAGATGTGGAAACAGTGACAGACTTTATTTTTTTGGATTCCAAAATCACTGCAGGTGGCGACTGCAGCCATTAAATTAGAAGATGCTTGTTCCTTGCAATAAAAACTATGACCAACCTGGACAGCATATTAAAAACCAGAGACATTACTTTGCCAACATAGTACATCTAGTTAAAACTACAGTTTTTCCAGTAGGCATATATGGATGTGAGAGTTGGACTATAAAGAAAGCTGAGCACCAAAGTATTGATGGTTTTGAACTGTGGTGTTGGAGAAGACTCTTGAGAGTCCCTGGGATTGCAAGGAGATCCAGCCAGTCCATCTTAAAAGGAAATCAGTCCTGAATGCTTATTGGAAGGACTGAAACTCCAATACTTTTGTCACCTGATGTGAAGAACAGATTCATTTGAAAAACCCTGATGCTGGGAAAGATTGAAGGCAGGAGGAGAAGGGGATGACAGAGGATGAGATGATTGGATGGCATCACTGACTCAATGGATATGCATTTGAGTAAATGCTGGGAGTTGGTGATGGACAGGAAGGCCTGGCATGATGCAGTCCACGGGATCACAAAGAGTCGGACATGACTGAGAGATTGAGCTAAACACTGAAAACTGAAAGAATGATGAGGGTAATTGAAGAAGATAAAAAATAAATGGAAAAGTATTCCATGTTCATTGTTTGGAAGAATACATATAAAAGTGCCCATACTACCAAGAGCCATTTATAAATATCCACGGGATCACAAAGAGTCGGACATGACGAGAGATTGAGCTAAACACTGAAAACTGAAAGAATGATGAGGGTAATTGAAGAAGATAAAAAATAAATGGAAAAGTATTCCATGTTCATTGTTTGGAAGAATACATATAAAAGTGCCCATACTACCAAGAGCCATTTATAAATTCAATGCAACCAATCTCTATCAAGATTTCAATTGTATATTTTTACAAAAGTAGAATAAACAATCCCTGAAATTTATATGAACCCACAAAAACAATCCTGAGCAAGAATAACAAAGCCTGAGGCCTTACAGTTTCTGATTTTCAGTTAAGTTCCTGTTTTTAAGCTGTATTAAAAGATACAATAATCAAACATGCATTTCAGTAGGCTCTGGGAGTTGGTATTGGACAGAAAAGCCTGGCATGCTGCAGTCCATGGGATCGCAAAAAGTCAGACACTACTCAACGACGGAACTGAACTGAAAGCATGGGCAACAAAGTAAAAAAATAAACAAACACAGTACATCAAACTAAAAAGGTTCTGTATAGCAAAGGAAACAGTCAGCAAAATGAAAGTATAGCATACCGTATTAGTATGTTATACCAAAAATATCTGCAAATCTTAATTCTGATAAGTAGTTAGTTTCTAAAACATATAAAGAACTCTCAACAGAAGACAATTTTATTATTTTATATTTAATCGAGTCTTTCCAACTTAGGAATCAAACCACGGTCTCCTGTATTGCAGGCAGATTCTTTACCAACTGAGCTATCAGGGAAGCCCAATTTAATGAGCAGAGGAACTGAATAGACATCTTCCTAAGAAAGCATCCACGTAATCAGCAAATACATAAAAAGTACTCAACATCACTAATGATCAGGTGAATATAAACCAAAATACAGTGAGAGTGTTACTCTTTTCATTAGCATGGGGATGATCAAAAAGACAAGTGATAACAAAGGCTGATGACAATTTGGAGAAAAGGGAACCTTTGTACAGTATTAGGGATTCCCTGGTGGCTCAGAGGTTAAAGCATCTGCCTCCAATGCGGGAGACCCGGGTTCAGTCTCTGGGTCGGAAAGATCCCCTGGAGAAGGAAATGTCAATCCATTCCAGTATTCTTGCCTGGAGAATCCCATAGACAGAGAAGCCTAGTAGGTTACAGTCCATGGGGTCACAAAGAGTTGGACACAACTGAGTGACTTCACCTCACCTCACCTCACCTTGTACACTATTAGTACACTCACTATGGAAAATAGCATGGAGGTTCCTCAAGAAATTAAAAAGAGAACTATCATATTGTCCAGCAATTCCACTTCTGGGAATACAATTGAAGGAAACAAAAACAAAAATATGAGATATATCTGCAACCTTGTGCCTTTTGCAGCATTATAATAGCCAAGAGAAGGAAATAACCTAAGGGGGTTCAACTGAAAAATGAGTAGCTAAAGAAGTTGTGGTATACACATAAAATGGAATACTATTTAATCATAGAAGAAGGAAATCCTGTCACTTGCAACAGCATGGATGGACTTTGGGGGCTCTATGTTAAGTGACATAAGAAAGGAAAACCCACAGAGAAAGAGAAATACTGTATGAGCACCACTTATTTGTGGAACCTTAACAACAAAACAAACTCATAGAAAGTAAGATGAAACTTGGTATTATCAGAGATGGGAGCTAAGGAGAGAGATTGAATGAAGCTGGTCAAAAGGTACAAATTTTCAGTTAAAATATAAATAATTACTAAGGATATGACTTATAGCTGATACTGGTGTATGACATATTTGAAAATTGTAAACAAGATAGATGCTAAGAATTCTCATCAAAAGAAAATATTTTTCTTTTTTGTATCTATTGGAGATGGTGTATGTTAACTTAACTTACTGTGATAATGGTTTCAAAATATATGTAAGTCAAGTCACTATGCTATACAATTCAATCTTATATGATGATCAGCTCAACAGTAAACAATTTTCCAGCAATCCAGGAGACACAGGTTCAGTTTCTAGGTCAAGGAGATCCCCTGGGGAAGGAAATGGCAACCCACTCCAATATTCTTGCCTGGGAAATCCCATGGACAGAGGGGACTTGCAGGACACAATCCGTGAGGTTGCAGAGTCAAACACAACTAAACAACAACAAAAATATCAACTAAATTTCAATAAAACTAGAGGAAAAAATGCCTTCACTGTATACTCTCTTACTTCCCAGTCTTTCTTATCCTAATAAGATTATATAATTTCACTGAGAGTTCTATCACTTTAATTTTGGTTGCAGATTTCTAAATATAATACACAACTGTAATCTTCTGTGTTACTTGAGCTCTCTGTAGCATGCAAAAATGTCATTGTCCTTTGGACATTTTATTTCAGGATAGTGAAGGAAAAGTGAAAGTCACTCAGTCGTGTTCGACTCTTTGCAACCCCATGGACTTTACTCTCCATGGAATTCTCCAAGCCAGAGTATTGGAGAGTATAGCCTTTCCCCTTCCCCAGTAGGTCTTCCCAACTCAAGGATCGAACCCAGGTCTCCCGCATTGCCGGCAGATTCTTAACCAGCTGAGCCGCAACGGAAGCCCAAGAATACTGGAGTAGGTAGCCTATCCCTTCTCTAGCAGATCTTCCCGACCCAAGATAACAACTTCTCAATTCATTGGCTGTCCCTTTTCACCCTCTTCGGTTGATTCTACCTCATTTTCTTGACTCTATTACCATGCCTCATGGATATGGCATTAGATTTCTCTTAGATTTACCTCATTGACCCTGTACTTTCATCCAGTCCCATGACTTTACTATTATCCATTTCCTAGTATGCCAAAATGTTTTTCACTTTTAAGAAAATAGGCATACCTGTTGTTTTCTTTGATATGTGTCTATATCTCCCTTAAATGCTCAGTAAAATCTACGTACATTTTCTGGGAGAAATTTAGGGAAATGGATTCTGTCTAGTCTATAGAACTTGGCATAAGGACTATATGAATAAGGCACTGAAATTGATGTGATTCAGAAGAAGCAAGAACTTAAAATGAGAAGAAGCTTTGAGAACATAGAACTAACCGCCTTCAGCCTAAGTGGTGTTGTTCTTGTTTAGTCGCGAAGTCATGTCTGATTCTTTTGCCACCCCATAGACTGTAGCCTGCCAGGCTCCTCTGTCCATGGGATTTCACAGGCAGGAATACTGCAGTGGGTTGCCATTTCCTTCTCCAGGGTCTCTTTCCCACCCAGGAATGCAACCCACATCTCCTGCATTGGCAGGCAGATTCTTTACTGCTGAGCCACCGGGGAAGATCTTCAGTTACTTCAGTGAAATTTGAAGGAAGGAATTGGATTTTTTTACTAATCATTATCTGGTGACTTAGATTAATCTTGCCTAGGTCTTGGGGAAAGGAGTGTCTCTTTATATACACAGTACACTTAGATAAAACATAATAAACTCTCAATTTTACCAGATAACTTATCTATTAATAATAAATGTTTAACATTTTAATTTTTTTTAATTGAAAGGTAGCTCCAAATTTGTAAGTACTTGCATGAAAACCTCCCTTATAAAGCATAATTCCAACCTAAAAGAAACAACTCAACGATCATTTGAATTTTTCTATTCCTAGTTATATAAAATTATACCAAGATAACTGTTACCCAGAGTAGGAAGGTACTTCTTCAAAGTATGAGTTATTTTGTTTTTATCATAGTGATTCTGAGTTTGAAACCGAGAATAAAATTAGTCTGAAATACTGGTTTCTGAATTCACTGGCTTGTGGTTATCTATTGTTTAGCAATAAATAACCACTGAACTTAGGGACTTCACTTATTATTTTGCCAGCTTTGCAGACTATAGTCAGTCAACACCCCACATTCATATCTTCCTGAGCCCTGGATTTAACCAACTGCAGGTCAAAAATATTTGGAAAAATCCAGAAGGTTCCAAAAAGTAACACTTGATTTTGCCAGATTGGGTAACTATTTATAAAGCAATTACATTGTGCTTACAACTCTACCTATAGCATTAACTTTGTATTAGATATTGTAAGTTATAGAGATGATGTAAAGTGTATGGGAGGATGTGTATAGTTATATGACAATAATTTGCCATTTTATAGAAGGCACTTGATCATCCTTAGCTTTTCATATCTGAGGAGGGTTCTGAGATCAATCCCCTGTGGATACCAAGGAATGACTGTACTGACCTTAGCTGGATGCTTATCACTTGAGCTCTCCCACATTGTAGATGAAGCTGCAGTCAGCTGGGGCCTTCACTGGTTGCTTGTGGTAGATGATTGCACTCATATGACTGAAATTTGATACTGGATCTAGGCTCAGCTGGCTCTAGGTAGAGCTCAACTATGGCTACTGATTGGAGTGTCTGCATAAGTGCTCATCTTATGGCTTGGGATTCCACCTGATGGCTGGGTTCTCAGAAGTCCAAGGGCAGGTATTCTAAAATAAGCCAGCAGGAGTTGTTATTACTCATAAAACTCAGCCTTGGAAATCATACAATATTACTTAGTTCTTTCTATCTTTTGTATTTTATATTAGAATATAGTTGATTAACAATATTGTATTAATTTCAGGTATAAGACAAAGTGATTCAGTTTTACATATATATTTATCTATTCTTTTTCAGATTTATTTCTCATTTAAGTTGCTACATAATATTTAGCAGAGTTCCTGGTGCTATATGCTAGGTCCTTGTTGGTTATCCTTTATAAATATAGCAGTGTGTACATTCCAGTCCCAAACTCCCTATCACCCCCAACGCCTTTCTTCCCTGATAACCATAAATTAATTTTCTAAATCTGTGGGTGTGTTTGTTTTGTAAATACATTCATTCGTAGCACCCCTTGAAGTTCTTTCACTTTTTATCTGTTAAATGTATCACAGGGTCAGTGCAGATTCAAGGGGTAGGGAACTAGATTTAACCTCTTGAAGAGAAGCCTAAGAATTTGTAGCCGCCTCTAATTTCTATATATTATGAGTTTTGATTGTATCTGTGGTTAGACTAGGGATGCCTGCATTGACCTGTTTTACCTAGAGTTAACAGAAAGATCATAAGTGGGCATTCACGGAGAGTCATAAAATGACTAAGCTATTGGAAGTATACACACACACACACACACACACACACACACACACAGACCACATCTTACTGCTAATGGAATACCACTAAGGATAAATTGAATAAGGATCACTCTCGTGAGTCAATTTTATTCCTTCCAAACAGAAGGCAATGAGCACTTTAAGAAATGAGGAATAATTTCACAAGCATTTCTATGAAGTACTGCTCTATTAATAGTCTCTTTTGATACTTTTGTTAAACATACTGGCCCTTATATGTTTAAAGTTAATGGAATAATTGAGATGAATGTGTTTGTATGTTTACGGGTTTGTAAATTTAACCTTTATAATACTACAACCATGAGAAAAGTTGGGGAAATAAATTTTAAAAGTATGACTGAAACAGCACTTTATGATATTTAAAGTAAAAGATCTAAAGGAGATACTCACAAGTTGACTGGTTTTGTTTTGGGACCTCCAGAGAAATAAATGATTAAAAATCCAAAGCTAGGTGGTTTATTGCTGTGGACAAGCACTCGGTCATGTCCGACTCTTTGCAACCCCATGTGCTGCAGCCCACCAAGCTCCTCTGTCCATGAGATTTTTCCAGGCAAGATTACTGGAGTAGGTAACAATTTCCTTCTGCAAGGGATCTCCCCAACTCAGAGACTGAACCTGGCTCTGCATCTGCTGCATTGGCAGGTATAGTCTTCTTCAAAAATATTATTTTCAATTGTTCAGTTTCTAATTAGTCTTATCTAATACTCATTCACTGTCATAATCATCATTTTCTTTCTTGTTTCTACGTGAGCATTTTGAAGTCAAGGACCAGTGTCTTGAAAATATCTTTAATTCTCATAGGACCAAGTATACTGACTTTCACATTAGAGACAAGCAATAAAGGGACCGTGTAGGAAAAGTAATATTTGATCATCTTTGAAAACAGCCAACAAATGTTTCAAGGCAATTTTATTGCAAAAAATTCTTGAATATACCATGTACCTTGCTTTTCTTCAGGCACAGCAACTCTAACTTGTTTAACAAACATACTGTAATACTTACTATAGACATAAGGTCCCATGCTAGAGTCTAAGGAGAAAATACAAGTATAAAATGCAGTCATATTTTACACTGATTTGAGTTTAAGTTGATGGATTTAGTTAAGGTGGTATTCGGATATTTAAGTTATTTTCACTTAGTGATAATATAAAATAACTATTTTTGAAGAAATTAATTTTCCCACTTTCCAATAAGGAAAACAAAACCCAAAAGGTTCTTTTGCTATAAAAAAAAGAGTTGGAAAAAAATATCTGTGTTGTAAAGCAAATATTCATTGTAGTCATTTACTTAAAGAAAAATTCTATTGGAACCAATTCTGAGGTTTGAAAATGTCTTGAGACCTAAGAAATAGGTAATAAGCAAAGGCATGATTTTAAAAGTAGTGGTAACAAACAGTAGGGGAATCTTCATTATCTCTAAGGCATTACTTGACCAAGAAACTGATAAGCTGTTCACCATACTTTTTCTTCTGTTCTTTTATCTAGTCTCCAAAGTCTCCACCCATGCACAGCCATATGACCAAACTCTAGTCGATGGAAAATGGGTCAGAGTAAGGCATGCCATAAAGAATACCAATGGACATGACTAACTCATTGTTCTTGCTGCTGCTGCTGCTGCTGCTGCTGCTGCTGCTGCTAAGTCGCTTCAGTCGTGTCCGATTCTGTGTGACCCTAGAGACAATAGCCCACCAGGCTCCCCTGTCCCTGGGATTCTCCAGGCAAGAACAGTGGAGTGGGTTGCCATTTCTTTCTCCAATGCCTGAAAGTGAAAAGTGAAAGTGAAGCCGTTTAGTCCTGTCCGAGTCTTAGCGACCCCATGGACTGTGTTCCTACTCTGCTCCAATAAAGTAGAACTTTGATTTCTCCGATCCCCACTTTCTACTTACATGAACCCACTCACCATAAACTGTTAACATGTGTGAGAATGAAACACTTCTGATTTGTTGACTCATTCTATTTCGGGGCCTATTTGTTACTCCAGTGTAGTCTACCCCAGTTCACACATCATACAAGACATATTGAAATAAGTCTGTATTCCATATTAAAAGTTTCTATGAATTTTAAAAAATATCTATGATTATTAATTTAAAAATATGTCTAAATGAAAACCTTTATATACAACTGGCAATAGACTGTCTTTAATCATAGTATAAACCTGGTAAGTTTTGTAGCATAAAAATTTAAACTACAAATCCTTGATAAATAAAGTTCTTGTGAATACCAAATTGACAACTACAGGTAACAATGGTTCATTTTACAAATACTTAAATAAATTTTAACTTTGATTTTACAATTTTTCCCATTAGGAAGCACTACATTTTTTGTGTTCTATTAATATAATGTTTAATGAGTTATTCAAATAGATATCCACTCCATTCAAAGGCACAATTCTAATTCTCTCCAAAAGTAGAAAACGGTGGTATTGCTTTTTTTTCAGGCAATCTGTGTAGTATACCCTATGCTTATCATATAGTATCTACATGGTAAACTCCAAATAAACAGTTGTTGCATAAGCTGTGGAGAGAATTTCAGTCCTGATAAAACTTGACCACCAAGTAGGGAAGATCAATATAGTCAGAAATTGGGTAAATGCTTAGAAACTGAGTGTATAAGATAGGCAATGTGTCATATTCAAAGACAAATAGGTAGAATACCAAAACCACCCCAAACTGGGATCAGAGATTGAACAATGTTAATCCTGAGTTCCTCAAAAAAATCAAATTATACTAATCAAGAGCTCTAATGGACTCTGGACCTTCAAGGAAAGCCTGGTGATCTTAAATGTATAGTTGGGGTGATTTTGCAGTGAGGCAAAATAGGAGAAAATTTTTCTGCTTCTACTTTAAAAATACTGGCTTCTCACAATTTGTTAACCTACTGATTTTTTTTTTCTAAATTAGTTTTAAACAAGTGGACTGAAGATGCACATAATAAAGGATTTGATTAGTTCTCAACTTTTTCTGAAGAAGCACTCTTGCTCTTGGTGACCTACATGTGTATCGTTTTTTCCTTATCCAAGTAACTGATCTTAAGGATATGGTCTGATGAAGTCTGGCAAACGTATACACACATGTAACTAAAAATCTTTGTCGAGAAACAGAATAGTGCTATCAACCTCATGCCTCTTTTCAGTCAATGCTCAAACCTCTCCTGAAACAAAAACTACTTTAATTTTTGTCAACATAGTTAAATTTTGCTCTTTATAGCATTTGATGTAAATGGAATCATGGAACATATATGTTTTATTTCTGCACTGTTTTAGTCAACATAATGCATTTAAGATCCATTCATGCTCTATGTGAGCTTCCCTGATGGCTCTGACTGTAAAGAAACTGCCTGCAATGCGGGAGACCTGGGTTCAATTCCTAGGTCAGAAAGATCTCCTGGAGCAGTGAATGTTTACCCACTCCAGTATTCTTGTCTGGAGAATTTCATGGACAGAGGAGCCTGGTGGGCTGCAGTCCATGGGGACTGAGTGACTAACATTGTCTATGTATATAAGTAGTTTGTTCTTTTTATTGTTAAATATACTATCCTACTTAGTTGATTGTCTAATATTTTCTGCTATGAATGTTTTTGCATTTGTATTCTTTGTCTTACATGCTTTCATCTTGCTTGTGTTTATTACATGAGAAGAGGAACTTCTAGGACACAATAAATATTAAACTTTAAATAAAATTACCTATCAGTTTTCCAAAGTGGCTGCACTATTTTACACTCCTCGAGGAGCACACTGAGAGCTCCGTAGCTCCATCTCCTTAATAACAGTGGGCATTGCCCTGCTTTTTATTATTATCATTTTAGTTGATATGAAGCAGCAAGTCATTGTATACTTGTGTTTCCTTAATAATTAATGATCTGGAGAAGGAAATGGCTACCCACTCCAGTACTCTTGCCTGGAAAATCCCATAGATGGAGGAGCCTGGGAGGCTGCAGTCCATGGAGTTGCAAAAAGTCGGACACCACTGAGTGAATTCACTTTAATGATTAATGATATTGAGCATATTTTAAAGTACTTATTAGTCATCCAGGTATCTTCTTTTAGGAAGTGTCTGTTTCTGTTCTGCCAGGTTTATTTGAATTGTTTGGCCTATATTATTGAGTTACAGGGTTTTTTTTGTCTAATTTAAGTATAAGCCCCTGTTAGACCTATTATGTTTTCTCCCAGTCTCTGGCTTTTCCTTTCATTTTCTGGAATGGTGTCTTTTGATGAACAGTAGTTCAATTTATTGTTTCTTTCTCTAATAAGTGAAGCATTTTATGACAAGTCTAAGAAATATTTGTCTACTCCAGGGCTGAGAAAATATTTTCTATTGTAAGCTTTTAATAGCTTTATAGTTTAACTTTTATTGTGCAGGTCTCTGAGACATTTGGAATTAAATTTTTGAATAGTGTGAAGTAGGGTAAAGGTGCAATGTTCCACTTCCTTCAATATCATTTATTGTAAAGACTTGTTTCAGCACCATTTATTATAAAGACTGTTTCTCCACTGAATTATATTTTCTCCTGACTCTGTTTTATTCCATTGATCTATTTGCCTATCTTTCTCTTGATGCTATGTTACTAAAATTAATGTAGCTTTATTGTAAATTTTACAATTAGGAAGTAAGTATATCTTATGATATAGTATATTACCTTGAAACCAAGTAGTGAAAGCCCTCAGAAATTGCTTTTTTCCCCCCTCTTTTCTAGATTGCTTTGGCTATGTATGCTACATTCTTTTCAATGCCATATACTTTAGAAACTTCTTGTCAATTTTTACCAAAAAGATGCTCAATTTCTCATCCAGATAACATTGAATCACTAGTTTAACTTGAGAATTACAATCTTACCAATATTAATTTCACTTTATGAATGTGGTATGTCTCTTATATTTAAGTCATCTTTGCATGTGTACTGTTGCTCAGTCGTGTCCGACTCTTTGCAACCCCATGGACTGTAGCCTGCCAGGCCCCTCTGTCCATGGGATTTTCCAGATAAGAATAGTAAAATTGGTTGCCTTCTCCAGGTATCTTCCCTACCCAGAGATGAAACCTACATCTCCTGTGTCTCCTGCATTGGCAAGTGGATTCTTTACCTTGAGCCACCTGGGAAGTCCAAGTCACTTTTAATATCTCTCAATATGGTTTATATTTCATTGTAGAGTTCTTATTTACTAACCATTTCATTAATATTTATTAAATATTTATTATAATCACTAAATATTTTATATTTACTATATTTATTATAATATTTTTATAAAATTAACTCTGATTTTATAAAATTTTATAAAATAAAAACATTTTATATACTTACTATATTTATTATAATATTAACATACAAATTTTTATATATTTATAAATATAAGTAATTATAATATTTATTAAAGATTTTAT
>SJYC01001474.1:0-15120 GCA_006408675.1 Madoqua kirkii | reverse complement strand
TAGTTTTAGAAAAGGCAGAGGAGCCAGAGATCAAATTGCCAACATCCACTGGATCATGGAAAAAGCAAGAGAGTTCCAGAAAAACATCTATTTCTGCTTTGTTGACTATGCCAAAGCCTTTGACTGTGTGGATCACAATAAAAGGTGGAAAATTCTGAAAGAGATAGGAATACCAGACCACCTAACCTGCCTCTTGAGAAATCGGTATGCAGGTCAGGTAGCAACAATTAAAACTGGACATGGAACAACAGACTGGTTCCAAATAGGAAAAGGAATATGTCAAGGCTGTCTATTGTCACCCTGCTTATTTAACTTGTATAATGAGTACTTCATGAGAAACGCTGGACTGGCAGAAATACAAGCTGGAGTCAAGACTGTCAGGAGAAATAGCAATAACCACAGATATGCAGATGACACCACCTTTATGGCAGAAAGTGAAGAGGAACTGAAAAGCCTCTTGATGAAAGTAAAAGTGGAGAGTGAAACAATTGCTTTAAAGCTCAATATTCAGAAAACTAAGATCATGTCATCCGGTCCCATCACTTCATGGCAAATAGATGGGGACATAGTGTCAGTCTTTATTTTTGGGGGGCTTCAAAATCACTGCAGATGGTGACTTCAGCCATGAAATTAAAAGACACTTACTTCTTAAAAGGAAAGTTATGAGCAACCTAGATAGCATATTCAAAAGCAGAGACATTACTTTGCCGACTAAGGTCCATCTAGTCAAGGCTATAGTTTTTCCTGTGGTCATGTATGGATGTGAAAGTTGGACTGTGAAGAAGGCTGAGCGCCAAAGTATTCATGCTTTTCAACTGTAGTGTTGGAGAAGACATTTGAGAAGACTCCCTTGGACTGCAAGGAGATCCAACCAATACATTCTGAAGGAGATCAGCCCTTGGATTTCTTTGGAAGGAATGATGCTAAAGCTGAAACTCTATTACTTTGGCCACCTGATGCGAAGAGTTGACTCATTGGAAAAGACTCTGATGGTGGGAGGCTTTGGGGGCTGGAGGAGAAGGGGACAACAGAGGATGAGATGGCTGGATGGCATCACTGATTGGATGGATGTGAGTGTGAGTGAACTCTGGGAGTTGTTGATGGACAGGGAGGCCTGGCGTGTTGACGATTCATGCAGTCACAAAGAGTCGGATATGACTGAATGACTGTACTGAACCAAATTCTTATTATGTTTATATTTTTTCAAAAATCATGTTGTTAGAATTTATTGCTTTATAATGTGTTTTCAGCATTGTTTAATCATTTTCTGACACTATATCTGCAATATGCTGATACACAAAATTCTCCACATGAAAATTCAGTAATTGCTTAGCGTTCTATTCTTTAAGCTAAAAATACTTGATTTTCCCAGTCACTCCTCCAAGCTCATCAACATGTCTGGCCACCTTAAATGGACAAATGATAGTTTCTGAAATTTGGTTTCCTCCAAGCTGGAATCCAAATGGGTAAAGGAGGATATCAAGGCTATATTTGTCATCCTACTTTTTTAACTTCTACGCAGAATACATCATGCAAAATGCCAGGCTGGATGAAGAACAAGTTGAAATCAAGACTGCCAGGAGAAATATCAATAACCTCAGATGTCAAGATGACACCACCCTTATAGCAGAAAGTGAAAAAAGAACTGAAGAGGCTTTTGATTAAAAAGTGAATGAAGAGAGTGAAAATTTTGGCTTAAAGCTCAACATGCAAAAGACTAAGATCATGGCATCTGGTCCCATCACTTCATGGCAAATAGATGGAGAAACATTGGGAATAGTGACACTTTTTCTTCTTGGGTTCCAAAATCACTGCAGATGGTGACTGCAGCCATGAAATTCAAAGATGCTTGCTCCTTGGAAGAAAAATTGTGACCAACCTAGATAGCACATTAAAAAGCAGAGACATTACTTTGCTGACAAATGTCCATTTAGGCAAAGCTATGGTTTTTCCAGTAGTCATGTATGGATGTGAGAATTGGACTTTAAAAAAAGCTCAGTGCTGAGGAACTGATGCTTTTGAACTGTGGTGTTGGAGAAGACTCTTGAAAGTCCCTGGGAATGCAAAGAAATCAAACCAGACAGTCCTAAAGGAAATCAGTCCTTAGTGGCTGAACTAGTTTGCATTCCCACCAACAGTGTAAGAGGGTTCCCTTTTCTCCACACCCTCTCCAGCATTTATTGCTTGTAGACTTTTGGATTGCAGCCATTCTGACTGGCATGAAATGTTACCTCATTGTTGTTTTGACTTGCATTTCTCTGATAATGAGTGATGTTGAGAATCTTTTCAGGCATTTGTTAGCCACTTGTATGTCTTCTTTGGGGAAATGTCTGTTTAGTTCTTTGGCCCATTTTTTGATGGGGTTGTTTATTTTTCTGGAATTGAGCTTCAGGAGTTGCTTGTATATTTTTGAGATTAATTCTTTGTCAGTTGCTTCATTTGCTTGTATTTTCTCCCATTCTGAAGGCTGTCTTTTCACCTTGCTTATAGTTTCCTTTGCTGTGCATAAGCTTTTAGTTTTAATTAGGTCTCATTTGTTTATTTTTGTTTTATTTCCAATATTCTGGGAGGTGGGTCATAGAGGATCCTGCTGTGATTTATGTTGGAGACTGTTTTGATAATGTTCTCCTCTAGAGGTTTTATAGTTTCTGGTCTTACATTTAGATCTTTAATCCATTTTGAGTTTATTTTTCTGTGTGGTGTTAAAAAGTGTTCTAGCTTCATTCTTTTACAAGTGGTTGGCAAGTTTTCCCAGCACCACTTGTTAAAGAGATTGTCTTTCCTCCATTGTATATTCTTGCCTCCTTTGTCAAAGATAAGGCGTCCATAGGTGCATGGATTTATTTTGGGGCTTTCTATTTTTTTCCATTGATCTATATTTCTGTCTTTGTGCCGGTACCACACTGTCTTGATGACTGTTCAGCCACTATGGAGAACAGTGTGGAGATTCCTTAAAAAGCTGGAAAAGGAAGTGCCATATGACCCAGCAATCCCACTGCTGGGCATACACACCAAAGAAACCATAATTGAAAGAGACACGTGTACCCCAATATTCACTGGGGTACCGTTTATAATAGCCAGGACATGGAAGCAAGCTAGATGTCCATCAGCAGACGATGGATAAGAAAGCTGTGGTACATACACACAACGGAATATTACTAAGCCATTAAAAAAATACATTTGAATCAGTTCTAGTGAGATGGATGAAACTGGAGCCTATTATATAGAGTGAAGTAAGCCAGAAAGAAAAACACCAACACTGTATACTAATGTATATATATAGAATTTAGAAAGATGGTAATGATAACCCTGTATGCAAGACAGCAAAAGAGACACAGATGTATAGAACAGTTTTATGGACTCTGTGGGAGAGGGTGAGGGTGGGATAATTTGAGAGAATGGCATTAAAACATGTATAATATCATATATGAAAATAATTGCCAGTTTAGGTTCGATGCATGATATAGGATGCTCGAGGCTCGTGCACTGGGATGACCCAGAGGGAATGATATGGGGAAGGACGTGGGA
Organism: Madoqua kirkii; assembly: GCA_006408675.1. Taxonomy (NCBI): domain Eukaryota; kingdom Metazoa; phylum Chordata; class Mammalia; order Artiodactyla; family Bovidae; genus Madoqua; species Madoqua kirkii. The sequence goes on along the minus strand of SJYC01001474.1, from coordinate 11,592 downwards.
GGGGGGTTCAGGGTGGGGAACATGTGTACACTTGTGGTGGATTTATGTTGATGTATGGCAAAACCAATACAATATTGTAAAGTAATTAGCCTCCAATTAAAATAAATAAATTTATATTAAAAATAAAATAAATGATTTGATTTTTTTTTAAAGGAAATCAGTCCTGAACATTCACTGGAAGGACTGATTCTGAGGCTGAAACTCCAATGCTTTGGCCAGCTGATGCAAATAACTGACTCCTTGGAAAAGACTCTGATTCTGGGAAATATTGAAGGCAGGAGGAGAAGGGCATGACAGAGGATGAGATGATTGGATGGCATAACCAACTCGACAGATGTGAGTTTGAGCAAGCTTTGGGAGTTGGTGATGGACAAGGAAGCCTGGTGTACTGCAGTCCCTGGGGCTGCAAAGAGTCAGACACGACTGAGCAACTGAACCGAACAAAACGTGAAAGTATATGTGCTCTCTTACCAAATCTTTTTTTTAATATAAAATCATCCATTTGTATTTAAATATTACATAAATATTTGCAATATGTTTAAATACATAAGCCAACTCAGAATATAGGAAATGTGTTAAAAATTTTAAGATAGGGCAAATTGGTAAATAAGTAATAACTAACTGATGTCAAAGGACTACACATGGAACTATTCTATATACTTAATGAGAATTCCTTTGGCTAACTTTTTTTTTCATTCATTTTTATTAATTTTATTGGAGAATAGTTGCTTTCAGCTAATCTTCATTAAATTTTCTTTTCACTTATAAACTTTTATTTTTCCTTAAAATCTAAACTAAGGAAAGAATTGCTTGCATTGTCAGCTTAAAATGAAAAATTCATTTGTTAAATACCAGTTTTGTCTGCTGCTTTTACAATTTTGGGTATGATTTAAAGAATATTCTTTAACTTGTGTATGGGCAGCCTGTGGCAATAAATCTAGTGAACAAGCAGCTGCTTGTACTGGTCAGTATAAAAATTGTTCAAATCATGTTTTCTTAACTGTTGCTTTGATATGATAGCTTTGATGCACAATGAAATTCTATGTTTACCAGCGAACATTCAACTTCGCCTGCATTACTAAGAACTTTTCAGCTTGCTCTCATAGCTAATGAGAGCTCACAGTGCTGTCTGATTCTGGGGAAGCAACAGTAGGAGTTAACAGTTAATAGTGCATGCAGAAAAGTGTCCTTCAACTAAGTGAGGCAGAAAGAAACTGAAGTTCAGGTTTTCAAATTCATAGAGGATAAAACTGAATGTCACATCAAGGGTACAACCTCTGCTAATGCAGATTACAGCCTCTCCAAAAGACTAAAAGCTTTTAAGGAAATTATAAATATTTCTTTTCACCACTGCTGAGTCTGGGCAAAAAATCTTTCTTAGTCATATTCTCTTAGTTGAATCTCAGATAAGATTTATTTATTGATAATTGCTGCCACAGTAGTAATTATGGTTAAAAGTTCTAAGTCTTGAAACACAAATAACAGCACCTATTTATTAATGTTCTGTTGATTAAGGCCAAAAAAATCTCTCTTTTCATTTTCTTCAAATTTGGCTCTGTTATTTATTAGCTGTGTGATCCGGGGCATAATTTTCATAGTTGTTGAGGCTTAATTATATCATCACTCAAACCATTTTAAGATCATTTATGTGGAATAATTTAGAAAATACCTAATATACCCAGCAAAGTGTCAGACACATAGTCAGTACTATTGGAATTTTTATTCCTAGTCATTTGCCAATATATTTGCTATCTACCCAATCTTAACCAGAATATAATTTTAGTCATTTTATCTCCACAAAAAGAGATTACACAGCCAAAGATATTTGGATAAATTGAGATAGTTCTTGAACAATCATCTACTGAGCGATTCTGTCTCAGCTTTCTGACTTGTATTCCATTTAGCTTTGAATGACTAGAGCCCTGGAATGAGCTCCTTGTAATGATGACCAGTACTCTTTATAACTTAATGTGCACACAGATCACATGAAGATGTACAGGGACCCAAGTACCTGCATTTCTGAAAACTTCTGGGTGACGCCAATGCTGCTTATTCTTGGAGAGGTGTGAATGTCCCTATCTGTGTTGTATAGTACATCAGCAGTTGAATACATAAATGTGGCAAGAGCTACTGAGGAACTGCATCGTTACTTTTATTTATTTTTAAAACATTCAAATTCACCTATAGCTAGTTGCTGCTGTACTGGACAAGAGCAGCTCTAGTTAACTTGGCAGATTCTCTCCCTTGTATTACCAGGCTATGGGTGGGTTCTGTTCTGAAACAAATAATAACCTTTGTTACAGTCCTCCTAAGGATTGTCACTGCCCTGAGACTCCTTGTCCTTTGTTTCATCTAAAAGATCAGACATCCTAGAATATAACCAAGATTGGTATTAGGCCACCTAACTGACTCCCAACTCTGTAAGCTCTCTGAGTGTCCTGAATGATCACACTGTCTGTTTCGCCAAGAATTGCTTGCTGGTCAGTATTCCTGAAGGCTGAGTTGATGTTATATTCAGCAGTAGAGAGTATTTTATTTTTCTTTGTTTAACTATTTACCACTTTGCTCATTTTACATCCAGCTTACAGTTATGCTTCTCTTTAATTCATTTACCTAATAATTCAGTTTTTTCAGTGAGGTACTTACTGTTGCTAATGGACAGATATTTAAAGAGACAAAGGAGAAAGTCGGGAGGGGTTGCACTACGATGATACAATCTGAAGGATTTGCTATATTAAACTCATATCCTTTTATCATGATTACCAAAACAAAGGAAGGTAAAAATAACATGTTTATATAGAGTTTTGGACTTTTTACTTTTGCTTATTTTTATTTATTTAATTGGGGTTTAGCCTGTATTCAAAGGCTTCATTAATCCTTTCAAAAAGATGAGTCTTTTCATCTTATTAGTTTATATTTCCTCTTTTTTCACTTCTTTGCTCTTGATTTCCAAAGTGCCTAACACTGGAGATGTGAAAACACTAAGCAGAACTCTACAAAAAGCTTAATAGATAAAGATACTGGCATTTAAAACAGCTAAATTTAATATTAAATATTAAATATGGTGGCTTAGCAGTAAAGCATCTGCCTGCATTGAGGAGACATGGGTTCGATCCCAGGGTCAGGAAGATCCCCCGGATCAGGGCACGGCAATTCATTCCAGTATTCTTTCCTAAAGAATCACATGGATAGAGGGGCCTGGCAGGCTACAGTTCATAGGGTCACGAAGAATTGGATACGACTGAAGCAATTTAGCAGGCAGGCATACATAAATTTAAATACTTGTGTATATTACATACACACACACCCATACACATATATAATTATACACACACACACATACACACATATACACTAGTAAAAGAACATTACTGGAACAATACAGGTGATTTGGTAAATATTTAATGTAAAGCAGTTGTTAAAATTAAACTTCAGAGACAATTCTGTCAAGATTCTCTATTACATTACCCAAGTTGGCTTTCCCCCAAAATGGTCTAATCCTGAATAATACCTCAGTTGTAAAAGACATTTCTTCTAATGTTCTTGAAGTTATTTGGTCTTTAAGTGATTTTGCTTTTCTTTTGAATCAAATATATTATTAGGACTTTTATTTTCCTGATTCTTCTTTTACCTTTGAAATGGGAAACACCTTATATAAATATAACAAGTGTGTATGGTTCTTTTTTAGCTATGGATTAGAGAATCTGAGTAAATTTCAACACTGATAATTAGTAGCATCATATTTTGACTCTGTTTCTTACACTTTTTTTTCTCGGACATTTCTGGAAATTCTCTTATTAATGAATGAAATTCACTGGAAAATAACATCTAGCAAAAAGAATAGGAAAATTGATTGTGTTTAGTGTGAAAAAATCTAATTAAAGGAAATGTTTGAAAATTAATAGAGACCAGAATATTAAAGAAAAGAAAAGGACCAATAATGTTGATCCGAGATACATGAAAGGTAAAATGCCACAGTAGGTTGGGTAGGGGGAGACTTTTTCGATTTTATTTTTAAGAATAAAATATTACAACTAGAAAACAAGAGTAATCCTATGCACTATAGAAGTAGAAACCCCAAAGCTTTTCATGAAAATGTGACTGGACTAATGTACGTGGTCTAGTCTTTCACAGATGAAGAAATTGTCTTGGGGCAGATACTGACTCATGCCAACCTCCCTGCATGCATGCTTAGTCTCTCAGTCATGTCTGACTCTTTGTGACCCTTTGGACTGTAGCCCACCAAGCTCCTCTGTCCAGGGGCTTTTTCAGGCAAGAATACTGGAGTGGGTTGCCATTTCCTCCCCCAGGGGATGTTCCCAACCCAGGGATTGAATCTGCTTCTCTTTTTATCTTCCGTCTCCTGCATTGCAGGTGGATTCTTTACCTGCTGAGCCATCAGGTAAGCCCACTAACCTCCCTACAGAAGGGCAGAGCCCTGAGAAGAGCTCAGATCCCTGATTCTTCTGTCACCAAAGGCATTGTTGGGGGGAAACTAGTTTGTGTCTTCCTAAGTCTCACTTCAACACTTAAGACCTTGCAGCCATTTCCCTATTGATTCCCACATTATGTTCTTCCTATTGTTCTGAAATGTTCACCCTGCTTTCTCACTGATGTTTGTAATATTTCATGAGCTCCTTCTTCCCCCCTCAGTCTACTTCAATCTCATCCCACTCTGTCCTTCCATCTCCTTAATTTTCAGATCATTTTGATACAAATACCAATTTCTTTTTTTAATATGAAATTATTTATTTTAATTAGAGGCTAACTACTTTACAATAGTGTATTGGTTTTGCCGTTCATTGACTTGAATCTGTCAAATATCAACTTCATCATCTATTTATCCATTTTTCAAAATTAAAAAAATAATTCTAGTATGCCTAGAGATATAGAAGATAATATGAAGAATTATGTAGCTACTCAGTTTTCATAAAAAAATTATGAAACAAAGCAACAGATGGCTACTTTTGCTTCAGAGCAGCATTTATGGATTTATGACACAATTCTACTTCCTTCCCTCTCTTCCCTGCTAACCTTGATACTGAATTTATGTTTATCATGGCAAATATGTTTTGATACTTTCAACCAATTTATGTGTATCCAGAAAAATGCATTTTATTTTTATGACTGTCATGCTCATATGCATGACAAATGGTCATGTCTGAAAATCTGTTTAACACTCATTTGATCTCTATTTCCCAGGTTTCCTTATGATGTATTTTTAGAATATTTTCCTCAGTAATAGCTTCATAGAACTTATTAGATTTTTAAATTTAAATAATCATATTGTAAATTTAAGAAATTTTACTTGTTATCTAGCTCTTTTATTTTTCTCCTTCTATAATAGATAACTTGCATTCTCTCATTGCTATAAGGGTTAATTCTAATTTGGAAAATTTTTCCTTTTCTTATATTGTCACTTTCTCTTCTGAAATCCCTTTGATCTCTTTTATTTGATGTCAGATTTTCCTCAAATGTAAGTATTTGGGCCTTGAAGCGTTATTAAGATTGAAATTCAATGTTGTTCATGTTTGAAAATGATGGACCTCATCAAAGTGGATAGGATGATAATCTGGGCTTTTCTTCAGAGGAGTATTGTCAGAGTACTCTAGAGAGAATCAGCATATGTATATGTATATCTATATATAGTATAGATTTATGCTATATATATAGCATACACGCACACATGCATATTGTATATAATTAGAAACAGAGAGACAAAGATAGATTTATTTTATGGTATTGGCTCAAGAGATCACGAAGGCTGGCAAGTCCAAAATCTGCAGGATGGACTGGGAGGCTGGAGACCAGAGAAGAGCAGTGCTGTAGTTCAAGTCTAAAGGCCTTTGCTGGCAGTTTCCTCTTGCCCATAGGAAGGTCAGTCTTTTATTCTATTTAAGCCTTTAACTCATTGTTTGAGGCTCATCCACATTATGGTGAAAAAATTGCTTTTAAATTAGTCCACCAAATAAAATGTTCAGTTCAGTTCAGTTCAGTTCAGTTGCTCAGTCATGTCTGACGCTTTGCAACCCCATGAATTGCAGCATGCCACGCCTCCCTGTCCATCACCAATGTCCGGAGTTCACTCAGACTCACGTCCATCGAGTCAGTGATGCCATCCAGCCATCTCATCCGCTGTCATCCCCTTCTCTGCTTGCCCCCAAGCCCTCCCAGCATCAGAGTCTTTTCCAATGAGTCAACTCTTCACATGAGGTGACCAAAGTACTGGATTTTCAGCTTTAGCATCATTCATTCCAAAGAACACCCAGTACTGATCAACTTTAGAATGGACTGATTGGATCTCCTTGCAGTCCAAGGGATTCTAAAGAATCTTCTCCAACACCAGTTTAAAAATATCAATTCGTCAGCACTCAGCTTTCTTCACAGTCCAACTCTCACATTCATACATGACTACTGAAAAACCATAGCCTTAACTAGATGGGCCTTTGTTAGCAAAGTAATGTCTCTGCTTTTGAATATGTTATCTAGGCTGGTCATAACTTTCTTTCCAAGGAGTAAGCATCTCTTAATTTCATGGCTGCAATCACCATCTGCAGTGATTTTGGAGCCCCCTAAAAATAAAATCTGACACTGTTCCCACTGTTTTCCCATCTATTTCCCATGAAGTGACGGGACCAGATGCCATGATCTTCGTTTTCTGAATGTTGAGCTTTAAGCCAACTTTTTCACTCTCCTCTTTCACTTTCATCAAGAGGCTTTTTAGTTCCTCTTCACTTTCTGCCATAAGGGTGGTGTCATCTGCATATCTGAGGTTATTGATATTTCCCCTGGCAATCTTGATTCCAGCTTGTGTTTCTTCTAGTCCAGCATTTCTCAGGATGTACTCTGCACAGAAATTAAATAAGGTGGGTGACAATACACAGCCTTGACGTACTCCTTTTCCTATTTGGAAGCAGTCTGTTGTTCTATGTCCAGTTTTAACTGTTGCTTCCTGACCTGCATACAGATTTCTCAAGAGGCAGGTCAGGTAGTCTTGTATTCCCATCATTTTCAGAATTTTCCACGGTTTATTGTGATCCACACAGTCAAAGGCTTTGACCTAGTCAATAAAGCAGAAATAGATGTTTAGGTTTCAGCTTTTTTTTTTACCCCATTAACGTAGTTGCCTTCTTTTGACAGCTGTCTAATCTTCAAAAATTTGTTCACAAATCTTGTCCATCCACATCGTTTCTGTTTTCTTTAATTTCATGTATTTATACTTTTAAAAAACAGCTTTATGAAGATGTAATTCATATACCATGCAATTCATTCATTGGATTTATAGCTACATCTTTTAAAAATTATTTTTTGGAAATATGGGAAAATATTCCCATTATTTTTTTTTGTTTTTCCCTTTAAAAACATTGTGTGTAGATATTTAATTGAAATTTAATTAGCCTATCATAAAATTCACCCTTTAAACCGTTCAGAGGTCTATCAGTTCAGTTCAGTTCAGTCACTCAGTCATCTCTGACTCTTTACGACCCCGTGAATTGTAGCACACCAGGCCTCCCTGTTCATCACCATCTCTCAGAGTTCACTCAGACTCATATTGGCAATTTGATCTCTGATTCCTCTGCTTTTTCTAAAACCAGCTTGAACATCTGGAAGTTCATGGTTCACATATTGCTGAAGCCTGGCTTGAAGAATTTTGAGCATTACTTTACTAGCCTGTGAGATGAGTGCAATTGTGCGGTAGTTTGGCCTTCCCTGGTGGCTCAGAGGTTAAAGCGTCTGCCTCCGATGCGGGAGACCCGGGTTCGATACCTGGGCTGGGAAGATCCCCTGGAGAAGGAAATGGTAACCCACTCCAGTATTCTTGCCTAGAGAATCCCATGGACAGAGAAGCCTGGTAGGCTACAGTCCACGGGGTCGCAAAGAGTCAGACATGACTGAGCTACTTCACTTTCACTTTCACTTGAGCATTCTTTGACATTGCCTTTCTTTGTAATTGGAATGAAAACGGACCTCTTCCAGTCCTGTGGCCACTGCTGAGTTTTCCAAATTTGCTGGCATATTGAGTGCCCTTATTATACAGTAAATCCTTGTTGTTTATCTATTTTATGTATATTCATAGTAGTATCTCTTAATCCCATACTCGTAATTTATCCCCCACATCCATCCTCGTTTGGTAATCATAAGTTTGTTTTCTGTGCCTGTGCATCTGTTTCTATTTTTAAAATGAATCTATTTGTATTCTTTTTCAAATTTTACATATAAGTGATAGCATGTAATATTTGTCTTTCTCTGATTTACTTCACTCAGTATGATAATCTCTAGGTCTGTCCATGTTGCAGCAAATGACAATATCTTACCCCTTTTTTGGCTAATATTCCATTATATATGTATATGCTTAATCTTCTTTATCCATTCATTTGTTGTTGGACACTTAGGTTTTTTTCATGGGAGACTTGATATTTTTTAAAATGAACTTTCTTCCTGAATGGATCTCAAGATTAAAACCAATCTCATTTAAATATATAAATTCTGAGAGTTTTTTTTTTAAAGAAACTTACAAGCTAAAATCTAATTCTAAAATTCATTCAAAAATGCAGTAGAGCCTAGATCAACCAAATGCATTTGGAAAAAATAAGAAAAAGTAAGAGAACCTAACTTACTTTGTTTCTGGTCTTAATAAAAAGATAACAGTGATAAAGAAATGTGATACTGGCACAAAAATCCATATATTTATCATGGACTAGAAAAAAAGAAAAGCAGTAGATCTTCAGAGATATGGTTCATTGAGTTTTTATAGAGCTATTCAATATATAGGCAATGCTATGAGGGAAAAGATAATCTTTCTCACAAACTGTGCTTGTACAGCTAGAAAACCATAGCATAGGACAGAAAAGAATCGCAAACTGGACTTCATTCCAGGTGCCAAAATTGAGTTGAAAGGGATTGTATATTTAAATGTTAGAGCTAAAGACATAAAGACATAAAATTTCTAGAGCAAGGCTTAAGATAAATTCTTTCAGACCTTGCTTTAGGCAAAAATGTCTTAGTGTACAAAAAGCAGAAACCATAGGGAAGAACATTGATAAATTAACTTCATTACAATTAAATACTTCTGTTCTTCAAAAGACTATAAATAACATAAAAATATAAGATATAGTTTAGCAGAAGCTTATTTTTGAAATACATACATGATAAAGAACCTTTGTCCATAATGTAAAGAATTCTTAAAATTCAGAAGTATCAACCTGACTAGAAAATGGGCAAATGATTTATACCAACACTTTTAAAAATAAGATATGCAAATGGTCAGTATGTTTAATGTCCTTGGTCATTAGGGATTACATACTAAAACCTATACACCCCCCCAAAAATGTCTAAAATGGAAGATACCCATAATATCAAATGTTACGGGAGATATGGAATAACTGGAACATCCTGATGATAATGTGAAATGGTACAATCATTTTGGATAACAGCTAGTTTCTTAAACATGTACTTTTATCAACAGGTTAATGGGTAAAAAAAATATGGTGTATTTGTTCAACAGAGTTCTACTCAGCAATAACATGAAATGAAATACTGATACATGTTAGAATAGTGATGAATCTTGAGAAGTCAGACAAACGCCAAAGACTATATGATTCTGTCTATATGAAATTCTTTAAAAGGCACAGTCATAGGGAGAGAGAACTTTTCAGTGGTTATTTGGGGCTTGGGATAAGAGAGATGGTCCATTGCAAAGGGGCAAAAGGAAATCGTTTAGAGTGATGGTTACATGACTTCTCAGTTACCAATATTCATCTGACTATATGCCTGAAATGAGTGTGCAGTATATGTATGTAAATTAGCCTAAAGTTATTATTTATTTTTATTATTTTTTGGTGGGGGCATTTGATATCTCTGTAATATCCTGATTTCAGTTATTTTGTTAAATTGCCAAAGGTGGGATTGATAAGTCATATGGTAATACTTTATTTTTTTGGTCAACCTTTCTTCTGTTTTCCAAAGAAGCGGTACCATTTTGTATTCACAGTAACAGTATACAAGGATTTCAGTTTCTTCATATCCTTGGCAACACTTTATGAGATTATCCAGCTTAACAGATGCATGGAGCTATTTCATGTGGTTTTGATTCACATTGCCCTGATGATTAGTGATACTGAACACCTTTTCATGTACTTGTTAGCGATTATGTTTTTCTTTAGAGAAGTGGCTGTCATTTTTAAATTGGGATTAATAGTTTTTTTATATTGAGTTGTTAAGAGTTCCTATGTGTTTTTGAGATTAACCCCTTAATAAAGCTACTTTTAAAGGGATATATAACTGTTACCCACAAAAACATCATTATTCAGAATGATAATAATAATATATAAAAGACTACAGTTTGTAGTCCTTTATAAAATTCTTTATAAAGCAAAAACTACAATGACACTAAGCAGACCAGTTGTTGTCAGGAATCTGGGTTGGATTGGGTTGAAGGAATTGACTTCATCAAGGCAGGAGGGAATTTTTTGAAGTGATGGGAATGTTCTGTATTTTAATTGTGATCACTTCATGTATCTAGGTAGTTTTCAAAATGTATCATGCAAATTTCAAAGAAGTACATTTTATTTATGGAAAATATATATCATTTAAACTGATTTTTTTAAAAATTAGGATGCAGCTAAAGCAGTGCTTAGAGGAAACTTTTTTTTAACCTTTAAATGAGTATGTACTAAGATGAAAGATTTAAAATTATTGATTCACATTTCTATCTTATGATATAAAATGATGATCACATTAAATCCAAGGTATATAGAAGAAAGTAAATGATAAAGATAAAAGTAGAAATCAATAAAATAGAAAAAGAAATAGCCATCCAAATTTTTTTTGGAAAAAATTTTGAAAACTGAAGAAGTTGTCAAGTCTAATAAACACACACTTGCATAAACACACACCTGCATAATAATAATAAACATACACTTATAAACACACACTTGCATAAACAAACATTAATATTAGCAATGAAAGAGCTTATATTTCTGTATATTCTGCTGATATTCAGAAGAAAATAAAGGAATGTTGTGAACAATTTTATGCCTGTAAATTCGACAAATTAGATGTTATGGACAAATTTCTTGAAAAAGCATAGCTAACTAGAACATAAAGTGAGGGAGAAATCTGATTAGCTCCATATCTAGTGTAGAAGTTGAATTCATTGTCAAAACCCTTTCCATCAGGAAATCTTCAGATTCCGATGGCTTCAGTGATGAATTATTTCATTTACATAGGAAGAGATAATATTAATTTTATACAAACTCAGAAAATAGAGGAGACAGAAGAGAGAATAATTCTGAACTTATTCCTTTGAGGTCAGCATAAAGCTTCACATCTAAACTAAAGATATTTAAAGAAAATTGTGGATGTTATCCTTCATGAAAGTATGCAGATCCTTACCTAAATATTTGCATGTCAAATCTCTAGCAGTGTTTAGAAAGTATTTCATATCATGATTCATCATAATCGAGTAGAGATTTACCCATGAATGGAAGGTTTATTTAATATTTGAAAACCAATCAGTATAATTCATCATACAAGCACAATAGAAGACAAAGCTTACCGTATATATGATTGTTTCAATAGAAACAGGAAAAA
>SJYC01001473.1:0-19804 GCA_006408675.1 Madoqua kirkii | reverse complement strand
TGTCTGAAAATCTGTTTAACACTCATTTGATCTCTATTTCCCAGGTTTCCTTATGATGTATTTTTAGAATATTTTCCTCAGTAATAGCTTCATAGAACTTATTAGATTTTTAAATTTAAATAATCATATTGTAAATTTAAGAAATTTTACTTGTTATCTAGCTCTTTTATTTTTCTCCTTCTATAATAGATAACTTGCATTCTCTCATTGCTATAAGGGTTAATTCTAATTTGGAAAATTTTTCCTTTTCTTATATTGTCACTTTCTCTTCTGAAATCCCTTTGATCTCTTTTATTTGATGTCAGATTTTCCTCAAATGTAAGTATTTGGGCCTTGAAGCGTTATTAAGATTGAAATTCAATGTTGTTCATGTTTGAAAATGATGGACCTCATCAAAGTGGATAGGATGATAATCTGGGCTTTTCTTCAGAGGAGTATTGTCAGAGTACTCTAGAGAGAATCAGCATATGTATATGTATATCTATATATAGTATAGATTTATGCTATATATATAGCATACACGCACACATGCATATTGTATATAATTAGAAACAGAGAGACAAAGATAGATTTATTTTATGGTATTGGCTCAAGAGATCACGAAGGCTGGCAAGTCCAAAATCTGCAGGATGGACTGGGAGGCTGGAGACCAGAGAAGAGCAGTGCTGTAGTTCAAGTCTAAAGGCCTTTGCTGGCAGTTTCCTCTTGCCCATAGGAAGGTCAGTCTTTTATTCTATTTAAGCCTTTAACTCATTGTTTGAGGCTCATCCACATTATGGTGAAAAAATTGCTTTTAAATTAGTCCACCAAATAAAATGTTCAGTTCAGTTCAGTTCAGTTCAGTTGCTCAGTCATGTCTGACGCTTTGCAACCCCATGAATTGCAGCATGCCACGCCTCCCTGTCCATCACCAATGTCCGGAGTTCACTCAGACTCACGTCCATCGAGTCAGTGATGCCATCCAGCCATCTCATCCGCTGTCATCCCCTTCTCTGCTTGCCCCCAAGCCCTCCCAGCATCAGAGTCTTTTCCAATGAGTCAACTCTTCACATGAGGTGACCAAAGTACTGGATTTTCAGCTTTAGCATCATTCATTCCAAAGAACACCCAGTACTGATCAACTTTAGAATGGACTGATTGGATCTCCTTGCAGTCCAAGGGATTCTAAAGAATCTTCTCCAACACCAGTTTAAAAATATCAATTCGTCAGCACTCAGCTTTCTTCACAGTCCAACTCTCACATTCATACATGACTACTGAAAAACCATAGCCTTAACTAGATGGGCCTTTGTTAGCAAAGTAATGTCTCTGCTTTTGAATATGTTATCTAGGCTGGTCATAACTTTCTTTCCAAGGAGTAAGCATCTCTTAATTTCATGGCTGCAATCACCATCTGCAGTGATTTTGGAGCCCCCTAAAAATAAAATCTGACACTGTTCCCACTGTTTTCCCATCTATTTCCCATGAAGTGACGGGACCAGATGCCATGATCTTCGTTTTCTGAATGTTGAGCTTTAAGCCAACTTTTTCACTCTCCTCTTTCACTTTCATCAAGAGGCTTTTTAGTTCCTCTTCACTTTCTGCCATAAGGGTGGTGTCATCTGCATATCTGAGGTTATTGATATTTCCCCTGGCAATCTTGATTCCAGCTTGTGTTTCTTCTAGTCCAGCATTTCTCAGGATGTACTCTGCACAGAAATTAAATAAGGTGGGTGACAATACACAGCCTTGACGTACTCCTTTTCCTATTTGGAAGCAGTCTGTTGTTCTATGTCCAGTTTTAACTGTTGCTTCCTGACCTGCATACAGATTTCTCAAGAGGCAGGTCAGGTAGTCTTGTATTCCCATCATTTTCAGAATTTTCCACGGTTTATTGTGATCCACACAGTCAAAGGCTTTGACCTAGTCAATAAAGCAGAAATAGATGTTTAGGTTTCAGCTTTTTTTTTTACCCCATTAACGTAGTTGCCTTCTTTTGACAGCTGTCTAATCTTCAAAAATTTGTTCACAAATCTTGTCCATCCACATCGTTTCTGTTTTCTTTAATTTCATGTATTTATACTTTTAAAAAACAGCTTTATGAAGATGTAATTCATATACCATGCAATTCATTCATTGGATTTATAGCTACATCTTTTAAAAATTATTTTTTGGAAATATGGGAAAATATTCCCATTATTTTTTTTTGTTTTTCCCTTTAAAAACATTGTGTGTAGATATTTAATTGAAATTTAATTAGCCTATCATAAAATTCACCCTTTAAACCGTTCAGAGGTCTATCAGTTCAGTTCAGTTCAGTCACTCAGTCATCTCTGACTCTTTACGACCCCGTGAATTGTAGCACACCAGGCCTCCCTGTTCATCACCATCTCTCAGAGTTCACTCAGACTCAAGTCCGTCGAGTCAGTGATGTCATCCAGCCATCTCATCCTCTGTCATTCCCTTCTCCTCCTGCCCCCAATCTCTCCCAGCATCAGAGTCTTTTCCAATGAGTTAACTCTTCACATGAGGTGGCCAAAGTACTGGAGTTTCAGCTTTAGCATCACTCCTTCCAGAAATCCCAGGGCTGACCTCCTTCAGAATGGACTGGTTGGATCTCCTTGCAGTCCAAGGGACTCTCAAGAGTCTTCACCAGTACCACAGTTCAAAAGCATCAGTTCTTCAGTGCTCAGCCTTCTTCAGAGTCCAACTCTCACATTCCATACATGACCACAGGAAAAACCATAGCCTTGACTAGACAGACCTTAGTCAGCAAAGTAATGTCTCTGCTTTTGAATATACTATCTAGGTTGGTCATAACTTTTCTTCCAAGGAGTAAGCATCTTTTAATTTCATGGCTGCAGTCACCATCTGCAATGATTTTGGAGCCCAATAGTACAGTCCAAAAGTTGTGCAATCATCACCACTACCCAGAGTATTTTCATTACCCTTAAAAAGAAACCTCATACCTATTATCTGTCACTCTCCATTTATGCCTTCCTCTGGCCCCTGGACACCAGTAAATTACTTTCTGTCTCTATGGATTTCCCTGTTCGGGACATTCAATATAAATGACAACACACAATATGTAGCCTTTATGCCTGGTTTCTTTATTTTAGCAATGTATTTTCAAGGTTCACCCATGTTGTAGCATATCAATATTTTATTCCTTTTTATGAATGAGTAATATTCCATTATATATATATATAGCATATATCATTTATCCATTCATCCTTTCTAGGTAGTTTCCATATTTGGTTATTATAAATAACACTGCTTTGAACATTGAATACAAGTTTTTTGTGCAGATATATGTTCATTCATATTGGATTCATATTTGAGTGTGAAATTGCTAAGTCACATGGTTATTTAGTTGTTAACCTTTGAGGAATTGCCAAACTGCTTTTCAGAATTGCTACAATAATTTACATTCCTACCATCAGTTTCTCAGGACTAACTTCTCTATACCCTCCTCAACACTTGCTATTTTTTATTTCTGATTATAGCTATTCTAGCAGATATAAAATACCTCATTTTTATTTTTATTTTAATTTACCTAGTGACTAATAATGTTGAGCATCTGCTCATAGCCATTGTATAAAATCTTTGGGAAAATATCTAATCAAATCTGTCTATTTGTAATCTAGTTTTCTCTTTATCACTAAGTTATGAGTTTTTTTATATTCTGAATATTAGACCCTTATCAGATACATGATTTGCAAATATTTTCTTTCTCTGTGTGTCATCTTTCACTTTCTTGAGAGTGTCCTGTGAGGCACAATTTTTCTTTTAATTTGAAGATGTCCAATTTATATTTTATTCTTGATTGCCTGTGCTTTGATGTCATATTTAAGAAATCATTGCCTAATTTAAACTCATGAATATTTATACTTATTTCTCCTTCTAAAAATTTTATTGTTTTACACCTTACATTTATGTCTGCAATCAACTTTGAGTTAATTCTTATATGAGGTAGGCCAGAGATTCAATGCCCAATGCTATTATAGGTAAAAATAAGATCTTTTCTGGTTTTTGTATTAAGACAAAATCAGCCTCCTAGAATAAATTATGACAAGTTCCCTGCTATTTTTTTTTCTTTTTGGAATATTTTAAGGCCAATTGGTATTAATTCTTTTTTAAACATATGTATAATTCCAGAGAATACATTCAGTCCTGGCCTGTTCATTGTTGAAAGTTTTTGCTGCCCAGTATTCTACTAGTTATAGCTACTTGGATTTTTCATGTCTTCTTGAATCAGTTTTGGTAGTTTGTGTCTTTCTAGGAATTTACTTATTATACCCAGGTTAACTACTATTTCTTTATAACTCATTTTTTTAGATGTGTATAAGAGACAGTCCCAACCCAGGGATTGAATATGTATAATTCCAGAGAATACATTCAGTCCTGGCCTGTTCATTGTTGAAAGTTTTTGCTGCCCAGTATTCTACTAGTTATAGCTACTTGGATTTTTCATGTCTTCTTGAATCAGTTTTGGTAGTTTGTGTCTTTCTAGGAATTTACTTATTATACCCAGGTTAACTACTATTTCTTTATAACTCATTTTTTTCCCTTTTAGGTTGGTTATAATTTCCCTCTTTCATTTCTCATCATAATAATTGATATCTCTTCACTTTTTCCTTTTTCTAGTCAGTCTAGTTAAAGTTTGTCCACTATTCATTCTTTCAAAGGGACACTTCCCTTTAAAAAATAATTCTCTAAATTTGTGAGTCTGTTTCTATTTTGTAAATAAGTTAATTTGTATCATTTCTTTTAGAGAGCACATATAAGTGATATCATTGATATCTGTCGTTGTCTAAGGGACTAACATGTACACACTGCTATATTTAAAAGAGATAACCAACATAGACGTATGTATAGCACAAGGAACTCTGATCCATATTTTGTAATAACTGAAATGGGAAAATAATTTGAAAAGGAATAAATACATGCATATGTATAACTGAATCACTTTGTTGCACACTTGAAACTAACAAAACACTGTTAATCAAATATACTTCAATATAAAATGAAAATTAAAGAAAAGAACATTTTTCTCTGTTTTTCATTTTCTATTTCATTTATTTATTTTTTAATCTATTTATTTTAATTGGAGGTTAATTACTTTTCAATATTATATTGGTTTTGCCATACATCAACATGAATCCGCCACAGGTATACATGTGTTCCCCATCCTGAATTCCTCTCCATCCTCCCTCCCCATACCATCCCTCTGGGTCATCTCAGTGCACCAGCCCCAAACATCCAGTATCATGCATTGAACATGGACTGGCGATTCATTTCATATATAATATTATACATGTTTCAATGCCATTCTTCCTGTTCTATTTTTATTTTTTCCTTATTTCTGCTTGGTTTGGAATTTATTTGCTTTCCTGTTTCAATCTTTTTAATGTAGAAATTCAGCTTCTTTTCTTGAGGAACTTAATGTTTTGATATATGCATTTACAGATGTTATTTCCTTCTAAATCCTGTTTCACTCCATCTCATAAGTTTTGTGTAGTTTTAGAATAAGCTTTGCTTCTGTTTTCATTTTCGTTAATCGCAAGATATTTTCAAATTTTCTTGTGATTTTTTTCCTTTAATTCATCGGGTATTTAGGAGGGTATATTTAATTTACACTAAATATTGTAAGTTCTCAACTTTTATTCTATTGTTGATTTCTAACATTGTCACACTGTGATTAAAGTACACAATTTGTGTAATTTTTATACTCAAATTACTGAGGCATAATATCCTTCCAAAAATCTCTGCCCCTTTCCCTCCTTTCTCTCCTTCTGGGACTCCCATTGTGTAAATGAAAACTGAAAATATGCTCTTACACATATCTGAGATTCTGGCAAATTTCTTTCATCATATTTTGTTTCGACTCCTCAGACAGGATAATCTCAAATGGGCTACATTCGAGTTCATCAATCCTTTCTTTTACACAACATGTTCTTGGGCCCCTCTAGTGAACATTTTTACTTCAGCTATCATACTTTCAAACTTAAAACGTCTACATTTTATATATACTCAAAAAATATATTCATACATATATATATGTGTGTGTGTGTGTGTGTATGTAATTTTTGTGTTTTAGTAATATTTAATGATATTCTCTGCTTGATATCCAATGTCTGGGCATCCTTGAGTCATATCTGTTTATTGATGTTTCCTCCTATGTATGGATAACATGTTGTTGTTTATCTGCATGTCTCTATTTTTCTTGTTACTGTTGTTATGGTTAACTGGAAATTTAAAAATAACACAGTATTGTAACTCTAGAAACCAGATTCTCCCCTTTGCAGACTCTGCTATTGTTGTTATCTTTTTTATCAGTAGGGACTTCTGAATTAACTCTGTAAATTCAATATTTTTTTCTTGTATGATATCACTGATATCTCTACTCTACTAGCTTTACTTTGGCTTGAATAATGATTGAACAGATATTTCCTTAAATGTCAGGAGCCAGCAAATCCCCCAGTATTTGCTGAGTGGCTTTGTGTTTATGTCCAGGCTTGTTTTCAGCACTCCATAAAGCAGTTAACTCTTCTGCATTTTCCTCCATTGTATGTAGATCTTCAAAATTAGCTAGATATGACAGCTTAGGTTCTCCCAAGTCTTACCTGGGCAAATACACCTGTGTATGGTCTCCTAGGTTCTCAGAATATGGCACAACTTTTCAGAAATATTATGGACATCTCATTCCTCAGCTTTCCTTTCAATCTTTTTGATTGGTCTATTGTCTGCATCAGCCATTACCTTACTTTATACCAAGTGATACGAAGTTAAGACACTTGCCTGTAATTGCTTTTGACAGATATCTTCTAGGTGAAGAATTTTTTGCTCCGAGGGAGCTCCAAATTAGGTCAAAACAGGCAATCTTGTAAGGGGGATCTTCTAGGGAATTATCAGCAAGTTAAATAATGACAATTCTTTGGTAATGAGGCTTTGAAAGTAATGCAGTCCTGTTCTGCTCCCTCCAATGGCTACCAAGCTACATTGGGATTGTTATTTTTCAAGGCTGCCACAGAGCTGGAGAACAAGGAGTGGGGCAAGTTAAAATGCCACAAAAGTTGCTGTGCTTAACTGAGAGTCAACTGATTTTCTTGAATAAATTTTGCCTGGATTGCTGCAAATCTTTGGTTGATTTCAGAGTTCTGAAATAAACAATATTTATATTAAAAAAAATGTTTTAAGGGAGCTCATTTCAGAGGTCTTTACTTTGTCATTTTATGGTAATATCATTGTCATTGGGTTTTGATGATAGAACTTGAGACATTTAGAAAATTATGCTGAAAGTGTAACCTGTAAAGTATACCTTACATGATAAGGCCTGTGTCTAGCTAACCATGTCATATGATGTGACCTGATATAATAGGATGCATACTTTAGTCCAAGTTTTTGTTTTTATCTCTGCTTTGATCAACACACATAACTTCCTCCTCTGATTGGGTGATGTGGAACAATTTCATATCTAGGTATGACTAACATGTACCATATTGCTGGAGACTTGAGAAATACAAACTTTATGCTCACAGGACTAGGAAACTCAGCTTTCTCCCCATTTGGCCCAGGGTTCAGAGAGGTAGTAATGGAAAATGATTCAATTTGAAAAATATCTGGAGGTATTTTCTGTGTTCAAAGGTCAATTCTGTTAGAGGGAAATAACCAGCTATTAGCTTTATCTTTGATACTAAAAAATTAGTACATTGTCCTTTAAATATATTAACCTATAGAAGAATACTGCCCAATGAGCTATAAGAAAAAAATTATTAATGTGGTATAGTTATGATTACTTCGCCCTAAATGGGCCATAAATAATGAATTCCTTCAGAGCCAATATTAACTGGAATGGTAGCCTTAACGTTTACTACATTCTAGACACTCTGGCCTGTGGATCACTAACTATATTTTAGTTTATGAGGCCTGGGTAATAATAGTACCCTCACAAGATGAAAAGCCATAGTTACTGCTCCTTTCAGGGACAGTATGCAGGGGAAAAAAATTCTATGTCATTCCCGAATATTTCCACAAGCAAGGTGTGTATTCAAATCATGCTCAGGTAATATGTTGATGACAGTTATTTATGTAGGAGACACAGGAGACCTGGGTTCCATTCCTGGGTCAGGAAGATCCCCTGGAGAAGGGCATGGCAATCTACTCCAGTGTTCTGCCTGAAGAATCCTGTGGACTGAGGAACCTGAAAGTCTAGAATCCAAAGTGTCGCAAAGAGTAGGACACAGCTGAGTAACTAGGCACCCACACACAACACTTATTTCATGCTTTTCTCTGTTTGTTTTTGTGGCTTTGCTACTGCTATTATCTCTAATCCTGAGTAGCAGTAACCATTTTCTTTAGCCACACAAAAAGATTATATTAATTTATGACTTTTTGCACAAGGTTTCCTTGAGTTGCTTGTGCTATGAATTGCTATTATTCTCCTTGTGAGTGTAGAATGTTATGATAGACCAAGCATAAAATTTGCAGTTATGTGTCTTGGCTTGACTAGTACCACTACTAGTGGCTTACAAGTGGATCAGCTCTCTGACACCTTCTTTGTTTTTCCATTTTATTTGCTAACTACTGAAGTTCCATGTATCCTAGAAACAAACCAGAAAGTCTGTGGCACCTGTAGCCTAGAAGATCCACAAATCTTGCTTTCTGTATTCCTATCACCTCTCCTCAATCCTCCTGCCATGAAAGATAAGGCTTCTTTGCTGGATGGAATCTGCCTGACACTGTGTCCCTTTGACTGTGCTTCAAGTTCCTATGGGCTTCCCTAATGGCTCAGCAGGTAAAGAATCTTTCTGCAATGCAGGAGGCACAGGTTTGATCCCTGTGTAAGGAAGATCCCTTGGAGGATAATATGGCAACCCAATCCAGTATTCTCGTCTATAGAATCCCATGGATAGAGGAGCCAGGCAGGCTACAATCCACAGATTGCAAAGAGTCAGACACGACCGAGCGACTAAGCACACACACACATGTTCCTGTGAAAGCATCCCTTGGCAAGATCAGGGATGCTCCTAGGTGCCTGCCCAGGGTACTTGGTGAATTTTACCTACAATAGTTTGTCATATCTTCTCCAACTTTCAGAGTTGAAGCGAGTTTATAAACACATTTGCTATGCCAAATTTCCATGGACTGTATAGTCCATGGGGTTGCAAAGAGTCAGACGCAACTAAGCGACTTACCTTCACTTCACTTCATGCCAAATTTATCGAGTAACATCTTAGTCCTGATCAGAAGCTCCTTGGTAGTATTGGGACTTTGGTTTGAATCAGTAGCATAAGTTTTCTAGTAAGCCTGTTTCACAGTCTACCACCATGGGGGTCAAGTGTACACAGATCCCTATGAATCCTTTTGCAAAACATAATGATATCCTCTATTTAATTGTTTCCCTGTCATCAATAGAGAGACAAAAGTAATAAATCTATTAACAAGGGCTGAACCATAGCCACGCAGAGCTGTAACAGATAACATCTGCCTACAGGCAGAAACCTGGTTGTAATCCTAGAATTCAGGTGGCACAACTCCCTGAGATCAGCAGACAGTTCAAAGTCATTATGTAAGGCCCAGTTCCATATTTCTTTGTACTTTTGGCATGGAAAACTCAAACACCAATACAGCACCTCAGAGAGAACTGACTTGACCTAGGAAAGCTTCTGAGTCTTCTGAACAGAGGGGATATATGGCTTCATACACTCTAGCCACTGGGGTATTAGCATGTGCCTAAGTCTGATAAGGCACAACTAAATATCACAGACTGGGTGGTTTAAACAACAGACATTAATTTCTTGCAACTCTGGAGGCTAGAAGTTTAACATCCAGGAATTGGCAGGATTGGTTTCTTCTGAGGCCTCTCTTTTTGGCTTGTAGCTGGCTATCTTCTCCCTGTCTGTTCAAATTATCTTTCTTCTGTATGTATGTATGTCCAGAGGTCTTCTTCTTCCACAGATACCAGTAGAATTCGATTAGGACCCATCATTACAACTTTGTTGTTGTTCAGTTGCTAAGTTCTGTCTGACTTTTTGTGACCTCATGGACTGCAGCACTCCAGGCTTCTATGTCCTTCACTGTATCCCAGAGTTTGCTCAAATCCGTGTCCATTGAGTTGGTGATTGTGTCTAATCATCTCAGCCTCTGTCAGTTCTTCTCCTTTTGACTTCAATCTTTCCCAGCATCAGGGTCTTTTCCAATGAGTTAACTCTTCACAAAGGTGGCCAGAGTATCGGAGCTTCCTCTTCAACATCATTACTTCCAATGAATAGTCAAGGTTGACTTCCTTTAGGATTGACTTGTTTGATATCCTTACAGGCCAAGGGACTCTCAAAAGTTTTCTCCAGCAACACAATTCAAAAACATCAATTCTTCTGTACTCAGACTTCTTTATGGCCCAACTTTCATAACCATACATAACTACTGGAAAAACTACAGCTTTGACTATACAGATCTTTGTCAACAAAGTGATGTCTTTGCTTTTCAATACACTGTTTAGGTTTGTCACAGCTTTCCTTCTAAGGATCAAGCATCTTAATTTCATGGTTGCAGTCACCATCCACAATGATTTTGGAGCCCAAGAAAACAAAGTCTGTCACTGCTTCCTCTTTTTCCCTTCTATTTGCCATGAAGTGATGGAACCAGATGCCATGATCTCTGTTGTTAGAATGTTGACTTTTAAGCCAGCTTTTTCAATTTCTTCTTTCACCTTCATCAAGAGGCTTTTTAGTTCTTCACTTTCTTCCATTAGAATTATATGATCTGCATATCTGAGGTTATTGATATCTCTCCTGGTAATCTTGAATCCAGCTTGTTATTTATTCATCTCAGCATTTCCATGATGTAGCCTGCATATAAGTTAAATAAACAGGGTGACAGTATACACCCTTGTCTTACTCCTTTCCAAATTTTGAACTAGTCCATTGTTCCATGTTCAGTTCTAACTGTTGCTACTTGACCTGTATACAGATTTCTCAGGAGACAAGTATTATGGTATGGTACTCTCATCTCTTTAAGAATTTTCCACATTTTGTTGTAATTCACAGTCAAAATTTGTGTAGTCAATGAAGCAGAAGTAGATGCTTTTCTGGCATTCCCTTGCTTTCTTTGTGATCCAATGAATATTGACAATTTGATCTCTGATATCTCTCTGCCTTTTCTAAACCTAGCTTGTACATCAGGAAGTTCTCAGTTCACATACTGCTGAAGCCTAGCTTGAAGGATTTTGAACATAACCTTACTAGCATGCAAAATGAGCACAATTGTCTGATAGTTTGAAAAAATTTGGCACTGTCCTTCTTTACGATTGAAATGAAAACTGACTTTTCCTGTCCTGTGGCCACTGCTGAATTTTTCAAATTTGCTGGCATATTGAGTACAGCACTTTCACAGCATCATCTTTTTAGAGTGTGAAATAGCTCAATGGAAATTCCATCACCTCCATTAGCTTTGTTTGTAGTAATGCTTCTTACGACCCATTTGACTTCATGCTCCAGGATGACTGGCTCTAGATGAGTGGCTTCACCATCATAGTTATCCCAGTCATTAAGAACTATTTTGTATAGTTCTTCTGTGTATTCTTGCCAACTTTTCTTAATCTTTCTGCTTCTGTTCAGTCCATATCATTTCTGTCCTTTATCGAGCCCATCTTTGCATGAAAATATTCCCTTGATATCTCCAGTTTTCTTGAAGAGATCTCCAGCCTTTCCCATTATATTATTTTCCTCTTCTTTTTATTGTTCATTTAAGAAGACTTTCTTAACTCTCCTTGCTATTCTCTAGAACTCTGCATTCAGTTGGGTATATCATTCCCTTTTCCCCTTGGTTTTGCTTCTCTACTTAATTCAGCTATTTGTAAAGCTTCTTCAGACAACCACTTTGCCTTCTTGTATTTCTTTTTCTTTGGAATGATTTTGGTCACTGCCTTCTGTACATTGTTACAAACCTCCATCCATAGATCATCCAGAATTCTATCATATCTAATTCCTTAAATCTATTTTTCACCTCTACTGTAATCATAAGGGATTTGATTTAGGTCATATATGAATGGTCCAGTGGTTTTCCCAAATTTTTTTCAAATTTAAGCCTAGTTATTACAGTAAAAATCTCATGATCTGAGCCACAGTCACCTCTAGTCTTGTTTTTGTTAACTATATAGAGCTTCTCCATCTTTGGTTGCAAAGAATACAACATATAGTCTATTTGATCTCATATTGACCATTCGGTGATATCTATGTGTAGAGTTGTCTCTTGTTTTGTTGGGAAAGAGTGTTTGCTATGACGTATGTTCTTCTGACAAAACTCTGTTAGTCTTTGCACTCTTTCATTTTGTACTCTGAGACAAAACTTTACTGGTCCCTTACTCTCTGAGTAAAGTATTTATTTTACTCCAGGTATCCTTATAACCTTGTTTCATTTATTTTTTTTATAAAGTTTTTTTGTGGACCATTTTTACAGTCTTTAGTTTGTTTCAGTATTGCTTATTTTTTATATTTTGGTTTTTTGGCCATGAGGCATGTGGGATCTTAGTTTCCCAACCAAAGATCAAACCTGCATCCCCTGCATTGGAACACAAAGTCTTAACCACTAGGCTGCCAAGAAAGTCCCATCTTATTTTAACTGAATCACTTTTTTAAAGGCCCTGTTTCCAAACACAGTCATATTTTTCAGTACTAGGTTATAACTTCAACATGTATCTTTTAGAAAGATACAATACAGTTCTTAACAATATTACTTCTGACAAATTATGTTAACCTAGATCTACTATTTTCCTTGAGGAAATTATCGACTGATCACTATCTATTGTGAATATCTATTCTTTTTCCCAGTAATGCCACCCGTAGGAAGTTATTTGTGCATAGAGTTAAAGGTCTGATATTAACATGTTTTCCAAGTTTGCATCACATGCACATAAAAATATTCTTTTAAATTAGCTTCTCCAAAAGAGTATAGCATACTCTTGATTGATTAAGCTGCCAATCAGTTAATCCATTGAAATTTGCTGTGTGAGTGTCTTTCTGGGTGTAGCTTGAACCTTCCAATAGTGCTGTGAGCCAAAGGGACTCCTTCATCACTGACTTCATTTGGGAATCTATCTTTAAGGCATCAGGTGATCTTATCTGCATTAAAAGTTCTCTTTTAGAATGAGTATTTATTACTTATGTAAAAATATATGTCATTTATAATCTTTTGACTTTCTGGGCATTAATTAATGATGTTAGAATATCCACAGGATGTAAGGAGACCAAGCAAGCAAACTAATGATACCATGTACCATGTTAATACATAAAGCAGCTCCATGTGTGGTGCTAGCCTTTGTAAGATTGTTCCTCAGAATGGGAACTAACACAGAGGTGGTTGCCCTGATCTCCACAGGCAAAAGGTAGCTAGGATCGCCCAGTGGAGGGAACACACGGAGTTAAACAATAAGCAATTTTTGTCTGGAAAATCTTGACAAAGTGATTAAACTTTATGCATACAGTATATGCATACAGTGATCAAACTTCTATGCATAAGTGATCAAACTCTGATGCATACAGCATATCAAGAAGAATTTCCATCTTCCACTCTGCTTTTTTCTCATCTCTTCTTCTGCACCTCCTTAGCTTTCTCTGCTGGGTGAGGAGACAAGGTGCTCAGTGGTTCCTGCTATGCTACATTTTCCCCATTCCCTCTGACCCTTTCCCAGCAATGACCTATGTTACCAGGAAAGAGCTCACTCAGGAATTTCTTTTTTTTAAATAGTAGGAACTGTGTTGTTTTACAGAGGATGCTCCTCTCTTCAACAATGCTTTCTAACCAAAGAAGAAATTTCCCTCTAGATATTCAAAGTAGCAACAGGCAGCTTTTTCCCTTGGATTTAGTTCAGTTCAGTTCAGTCCAGTCGCTCAGTCGTGTCTGACTTTTTGCGACCCCATGGATCGCAGCATGCCAGGCCTCCCTGTTCATCACCATCTCCCAGAGTTCACTCAGACTCACTTCCATCGAGTCCATGATGCCATCCAGCCATCTCATCCTTGGTCGTCCCCTTCTCCTCTGCCCCCAATCCCTCCCAGCATCAGAGTCTTTTCCAATGAGTCAACTCTCTGCATGAGGTGGCCAAAGTACTGGAGTTTTCAGCTTTAGCATCATTCCTTCCAAAGAAATCCCAGGGTTGATCTCCTTCAGAATGGACTGGTTGGATCTCCGTGCAGTCCAAGGGACTCTCAAGAGTCTTCTCCAACACCACAGTTCAAAGGCATCAATTCTTTGGCGCTCAGCCTTCTTCACAGCCCAAACTCTCACATCCATACATGACCACAGGAAAAACCATAGCCTTGACTAGATGGACCTTAGTTGGCAAAGTAATGTCTCTGCTTTTGAATATGCTATCTAGGTTGGTCATAACTTTCCTTCCAAGGAGTAAGCGTCTTTTAATTTCATGGCTACAGTCACCATCTGCAGTGATATCCTTCCAAAGAAATCCCAGGGTTGATCTCCTTCAGAATGGACTGGTTGGATCTCCGTGCAGTCCAAGGGACTCTCAAGAGTCTTCTCCAACACCACAGTTCAAAGGCATCAATTCTTTGGCGCTCAGCCTTCTTCACAGCCCAAACTCTCACATCCATACATGACCACAGGAAAAACCATAGCCTTGACTAGATGGACCTTAGTTGGCAAAGTAATGTCTCTGCTTTTGAATATGCTATCTAGGTTGGTCATAACTTTCCTTCCAAGGAGTAAGCGTCTTTTAATTTCATGGCTGCAGTCAACATCTGCAGTGATTCTGGAGCCCCTAAATAAAGTCTGTTTCTACTGTTTCCCCATCTATTTCCCATGAAGTGATGGGACCGTATGCCATGATCTTTGTTTTCTGAATATTAAGCTTTAAGCCAACTTTTTTGCTCCCCTCTTTCACTCTCATCAAGAGGCTTTTTAGTTCCTTTTCACTTCCTGCCATAAGGGTGATAAACCATGATCTGTCCAGTTATGTCCAGCTGTGTCCAATTATAGATATCATCTAGTTTCCTTATATAAATGAGCCCAAATTTCTGGTTATAGTATAGTCATTTTGCTTTTACATACAATTTTTAGAAACCTAGTAATATGGTAGCTTGCTTCTCAGCATTTTGATAGAGTTGTATGTCACTTATTTTAAAAATATTCACACTTGTTTTATTGGTTCACATAAGCAAGTAATAATTGGTATTTCTATTTTACTCTATATGCATTATGTATTTTAGGATAAGAATTAATGCCAGTAATATCTTACAAATGTCAATGAAGTATATCCATTTGGGGCAAAGAAATATAGTGCATTAGGGAGATAGAAAGAAAAGAGCAAGTATTTAAAAGCCTCTGGAAACAGATCTTAACAGATCTAATAATATATAATGTGCTATTTGAATTTCAAATTCTAAATTTTTGGTACTAAACATCTGGAGCATTTTCATAAAAGCCCAGCATTAATTTAGCTGTCTACTATCCTGAGAATAATATGAGTGAACTAATAACTCCCACAGATCAAATGGTTATGCATATGGTCAGACAAGATGGTTATACAAATAAACCTTGACATGAATGAGCCTGTTGTCAATTCAGTGTAAGTGAACATCTGCTGATCATGTAGTATGTTAATAAAACACATTTAGAGTAACTGACTCAGAACATTGGCAAAAATGTGATAGAGCTCTTAAGCCTGGGCAACTGGCACTAATTTGTCTAACAATGGAAATTAATCATTTTAGTATTTTCTACTTCCATATTTGTCAATATTTCCCAGTGGTTTACCCTCTACTAGTACTACAAGTTTAGATCAATATTAAGGGCATGTAAAAGACTGATCTGTCTCATTCAGAAATTTTGAGTCTTGTTTAGGCAAGAAATAAACATATCGATGAATTGGACATATTTACATAGAAATATGGATAAAGATAGAGGCATATGTTTTTGTTTGAAGGGAAGCCAAACTGATAATTGAGATGGGGGTCAGAAAGTTTAAAATTGGGTTATGTGTAACTGAAAAAAGATACTGCATTTTCCAGTCTAAGAACAGGGCATGATACAGCCACTATGGAGAACAGTATTGGAATTCCTTAAAAAACTAAAAATAGAGTTCCATATGATCCAGCAATCTCACTCGTGGTGAGAGAAAATCATGGTTTGAAAGGATACATGCACTCCAATATTCACTGCAGCACTGCTTACAATAGCCAAGACATGCTGCTGCTGCTGCTGCTGCTGCTGCTGCTGCTGTCGCTTCAGTCGTGTCTGACTCTCTGCGATCCCATAGATGGCAGCCCATTGGGCTCCGTCATCCCTGGGATTCTCCAGGCAAGAACACTGGAGTGGGCTGCCATTTCCTTCTCCAATGCATGAAAGTGAAAAGTGAAAGTGAAGTCGCTCAGTTGTGTCTGACTCAGTGACCCCATGGACTGAAGCCTACCAGGCTCCTCCATCCATGGGAGTTTCCAGGCAAGAGTACTGGAGTGGGATGCCATGGCCTCCTCCGGCCAAGACATGGAAGCAACTTAAATGCCCATCAGCAGATAAATGCATAAAGATGTGGTACACACACACACACACACACACACACACAGAGGAATATTACTCAGCCGTTAAAAATAGTGAAATAATGCCATTTGCAGCAACATGAATGGACCTAAAGATTATCATACTAAGTGAAGTAAATCAGAAGAGAAAGATATTTGTCTTTCATATAATGATATCACTTATATTCAGAATATTTAAAAAATGATACAAATGAACTTTTTTATAAAACAGACGTAGAGAATGAATTTATGGTTACCATGGGGGGTGAGGTAGATTGGGAGTGTGGGATTGAGATGTACACACTGCTATATTTAAAATAGATAACCAACAAGGACCTACTGTATAGCACAGGGAAGTCAGTATTCTGTACTAACCTAAATGTAAAAAAAATTGAAAAAGAATACATATATATATATATGTGTGTGTGTGTGTATGTTTAACTGAATCACTTTGTTATACACCTGAAACTAACATAACTTTGTAAATTAACTATACTCCAATATAAAATTAAAAATTAACAAAAAAGGAAAGTAGATATTGCAAAGGATGAAAACAAGCCTTTCTCTGCAGAGGTGGTGGTGATTGTTGAGCCTAAGTATGCTAAAACAATAATTATGAAATAAATGTTTGTAAAAATTGAATGGAAGTCTTCAAAATAGGACAACCAGGAGATCAAATTTAGAAGTCTTAATGTGATAGAGCAAAGAGAAATGATAGTTTAAAAAATTATGGTTAAGATATGGTGAGTTACTGATCCAATGTTTGCTTACTAATCTAAAAAGTCACCTTTATAGAATGAACAGGGTGTTAGGAAATCTTAGTGATGTTTTACAACAGATAATAACTTTTGACAAGCATTCATCCACTATTGATTACCTACTGTTATTAGCATATAAAAAAGGCACAGGTCCGAGGTAAACTTAAAATCTCCCATAGTGTTAAGACACGCTTGTAATGTCTACAATAAAGGTAGACTGCTTTAAAGTTCCTAAAAGTAATAAAGGCCCTGGGAGTTAAACTACAGAGAAAGTAATTCCAAAAGGAGACAAGATAGCTCTGTCACTAAGACACTGAACAGGAGAAATTCTGCCATCGGTTAAATGGTGTTCAAAATATGATATAAAATATTTCCAGCATTCTGGATCCTGTATTTACGTGCGTTTTGTTACTTCAAGTAAGTTATTTAACACCATTAAGTACAATTTTCTCCATCTGTAAAATAAAAATATTAAAACTGTCTTCCTATAAGAGTAAAGTACAATAATTTACAAAAATTACATACTTAGTTAACAGTACTTATGCCTGCTCATTAAAGGTTGATTTTTCAGATATGCTCACCTTATACATTAACCAAATAAGGGAATAAGGTTACTTTTTTCTGCTTCCCTTGAAATTATTTACACAGGAATTTTCAAGTGAAAATTAGAGTCAGAGTGAAGATGATTTTTACAAGGATATTCTAATCCTAAATCTAAATGATCACTGAGCAAGTTTCCTTCAGAATTAGCAATATCATAAGTTTATGATACCCATCATACCAATACTTCAAGTATTTACTGCTTAGAGTGGGAACTGAGTTATTCGCTCAAGGGCTTAATTTGCAAAAGTGAAATACAAGATACAATAGAAGAAATTCCATATAAAATACATGAGACTAAGGACCAAATATTTATGATGGTAGATTTTCCAGTACTCATTATTTTCACTAGAAAAGACAATCTTTGCATTTATATGTATGCTAAATAAAGCTCCTGAACTAAAACTCTATTTTTGCAAGTTTGGAGTTTATTTGACAATAGGAAAGAAAATTTTAAAAATTGAACTATTTTGGTATTATTTTCTTTTGGCCTTCTCCTAAGAGTTGACATATATTTTGTCAGGAGAAATAGATTTTAGGGTCTTCACAAAGTAAAACAAAAAGAATATAATTTGCAGTTATAATGGGGGAGTTCTTATAATCATGCAATATCCTAATAAATGTAAAAGGGTAAAATACAATAAAAGGACATAATTCTTAATCATTAATATGGAGAATTTTGGAAAAAAATAAAAATCTTGCTTTCTGCATTTTAATATATACGCATTTGAAGTGAGATTTTCCTCTAAGAACTTGACTTTAAATATTCTTTTTAATTTTTGAGAAAGAAAATTATGAATTATTGACACATGACTTCTTCCCTCTTTATTCTCCCTAAAAGATATGTCATCCTTCTTTCCAATACCACTGTGTGACTGAGTGGCTTTTCCTACAAACCAAACAAATATGTCTGCAGTTGGCCCGATTATCTATTTCTAAGCATAAGCTTAAGATGAATGCCACCACCCTAACAACTTCTGCTAAATCTGGCTCCATTTTCCCCTTCACAGTCTTGATATACAATGGCCAAAATCCTGCTACAGAAAACCCCCCCAAGAGAAAGGTAAGTGTCAAAGAAATGAATCCCGGGAAGAGATAAGAGATTCTGCTCCACTGAAAGTCATGTTCTTAGGAAGAAGGGTGTTTCATGCTCTAGCTCTGTTTCACCATTAATTGATGGAGAATGTTTTTCTCCAAGTCCTGGCAGTATTTCTCTACTTATCTAATCAGTGTTCAGAAGTTTCATTTAGGAAAAAAAAAAAAAAAAAAAGATTGGTTTTGGTGACCACATTGAAATAAGTCTGCCAAATTTTCCTTATATTGCTGAAGCTTGCAGTAGTTATGTACATATATCTTCCACCATGAATGAGGCAGTCTTTGTTCCTTTGTAAGCTTGTTCATATTGGATATGCTATGTGCCCATAGTCACATGAATTGGCCTAAGCCTTTTATCTTCAGAGACTTTGATAAAGTTAATCTCTTGCACAAACTGGACATAAGCCAGTATTCATAAGCCTCTACAGCAGAACAGCCTGTTATGACAAAGCACAAAGTAATATTTTCAGCCAATGGATCACAAAACATATGGACATTTTCCCCTTCTTGGAAGAATTTTATCAGGATGGCAAACTGTTCATTCGGAACATTTTATGTTTGGGCTGTAATGCTCTTTTCTATACTTTAGAGTTTTAAGTTGTGGCAATCAATACTATTTATTATGAAACATTAAAATTGAGAAAATGTTTTTAAGCACTGTATTTCAGGTAGTGGATTAAGTACTAAAGATATAAAGAGAAGTGGAATGTAAGGTAAATGCATTTTTTCAAGATTTTCTAGTAAGTTTGGAAACAGAAACAGTTATAAGTTTAGAGATTTAAAAGATCACTTCTAATTTTTTTTTGCAATTGTATTTTTATATGTGGTTAATTATACTCA
>SJYC01001472.1:0-17016 GCA_006408675.1 Madoqua kirkii | reverse complement strand
ATGCAGAAATTCAGCAATCCAAGATATATCAGATATTGTAAAGTAACTTCCAATTAAAATAAATAAATTTATATTAAAAAACAATGATTACCTTTTCTTCTTAACTTGGTGATTAATTCAACTTATTTTAACAAATCTAGTAAATATTTAGAATTGCCAGTAGTCCATAACTTTTAGAAGTGTCTCAAACAACAATACTTTCACTGGATCCATATGGGATGAAATACTGATATCTGTCTTTCCCACATTTTGGTATAAATCATCAGAGAAAACAAAAAAATATGAAGTAACAGTAGTGACCATTAAAAGCTTTAAAATCTAATTAAAATCGGTTGAGCAGAATGACCAAGTTTGAAATATTGAAAAGTTGGCACTGCATATATTTTTATATAGCTCATAGTCTTTTCAAATCTCTTAGATGATTCAACTAAGAGGTAATCTTTAATATTTGAATGGACTCATGAAATCTTTAGTATTTGAACTTACCTGCATAGTAGAAAGAGCTCTGGATTTGCAGTTATGTGTGGCTCTATTTTATCTTCAATTTCAATCTGATCTACACATTTGCTGTGGGGAATCTTTCCTTATGATGCTCACAGGTTTCACATTTGTGGAAGGAATTATATTAGCTAATATAATTATATATTAGCAGAATAATTCAAATATTGGCAAACATTCTACCATAGTATGTATATGAATGTGTTTTAACTTTAAATTTTCCAGTTATCATGAAAATAAGCTTTTTGGCCAATTCATGCTGATATATGGAAAAGCCATCACAGTATTGTAAAGATACTAATGCCTACTTAGAATAAATTAATTAATTTACAAAATAAATAATTAAAAATATGGTCACAGCTTGCCCCAATAGCATTAGCTTCCTTTCCCCCACACCCCTTGCATTGTTGGATATAAGGGAGCAGGGTAAGATATCTGAATAGAATAGTAAAAGATCATCCATACATCCACATTAACTAAAACAATTCAGTCTGTGTTTCAAGAATATTGCTCTTCCCTGGTGGCTCAGATGGTAAAGAATCTGCTTGCAATAGAGGGACTCAGGTTCCATTCCTGGATTGGAAAGAACCCCTGGAGAAGGGAAAGGCCACCCACTCCAGTATTCTTGCTTGGAGAATCCCTTGGACAGAGGAGCCTGGCAGACTATAGTCCATGGGGTCACAAAGGATCAGACATGACTAAGTGATTAAGACTTTTCAAGAATAGTGAGCCAGTAATATAATCAAGGTTTATAAAAATTATGTCTATTCACCAGTGATGAAAGCTTTGTTATGGGGAACAACTGCTACTACAAGATCTGAATTTGAGACTTTTTCTTTTCTTGCCATTTACAATGTGTATGAATCTCTTTTAACCTCATCTCTAAAAAGAATATAATAGTGTCTTTCTCAAAGTTCTATTGAAAATAATCAGTGATGTGATACATTTGAAAGCATTTTTAAATATTAGGAAGTAGTAACTTATCTATCAGAGAAGGCAATGGCAACCCACTCAAGTACTTTTGCCTGGAAAATCCCATGGACAGAGGAGCCTGGCGGGCTGCAGTCTATGGGGTCACTAAGAGTGGGCACGACTGAGCAACTTCACTTTCACTTTTCACTTTCATGCATTGGAGAAAGAAAAGGCAACTGACTTCAGTGTTCTTGCCTGGAGAATCCCAGGGACGGAGGAGCCTAGTGGGCTGCCGTCTATGGGGTCGCACAGAGTCAGACACAACTGAAGCAACTTAGCAGCAACAGCAACTTATCTATGCCTTTTAGCAGATGAATATTTGGTTCTGGTTTTAACAGTATCTTATTCTGTGTTCACTCAAGAAAAATCTAGATGAATGATATAACTAGGTGTGGTTTCTTGATTGTGTGTAAATTCTATTTTCATGATATGCAACAATCTTTTGACTAGTAGAAATCAGAGTTTCTAGACTGCAATTGTAAGCACTTAAAACACAAAGTGCTTAAAATATAATTAAATATATCTTAAAATATAATTTTTGATTATGTGCTTTGAATTCAGTATTATATTTAATTTAGGAATTATGAGATTTGTTGGGTACCTCAATGGTCCAGAGGTTAGGACTCTAAACTACTGCAGGGTGCCCAGGTTTGATTCCTAGCTGGGGAACCAATATCTTGCAAGCTATATTGCAAGCTATCCTGCAAAGACAGAAAAAAGAATATGAAGCTTAAAAAAATATAACCTGGATAAGGCAGCTTGACATGTCAATCTAAGAGATTCTTAGTAATACTTTGATTATGACTCTTCAGTACTACTAACACAACACCTATATGGGAATTTTATCTTGTGCCTGAATTAATCTCAGCTTCCTCTAGGATCAAGTCATTGGCCCTGGTTCATTATAATATTGCTAAAAGCTAAGAAATTATATTATATTATTATTATGAAAGTGTGTTAGCCACTCAGTCATGTCTGACTCCTTGCAACTCCATGGACTGTAGCCCACCAGGTTCCTCTGTCCATGAAACTCTTCAGGCAAGAATACTGGAGTGAGTAGTCATTCCCTTCTCCAGGGATGTCTTCCCAACCCAGGGATTGAACCTGGGTCTCCTGTATTGCAGGCATATTCTTTACCATCTGAGCTACCAGGGAAGCCCACATTATACTATATGTATAATTTATGTGTTTATTGAAGGATAATTGCTTTACAGAATTTTGTTGTTTTCTATCAAACCTCAACATGAATCAGCTGGAGGTATATTTATCTCCTCCCTTTTGGACCTCCCTCCCATTTTCCTCACCATCCCAACCCTCTAAGTTGATACAGCCCCTGTTTGAGTTTCCTGAGCAATAAAGCAAATTTTTGTTGGTTATCTATTTTACACATGGTGATGTAAGTTTCCATGTTACTCTTTCCGTACCTCTCACCCTCTTCTCCCTTATCCCCATGTCCATAAGTCTATTCTCTATGTCTGTTTCTCCATTGCTGCCCTGTGAATAAATTCTTTAGTACCATTTTTCTATATTCCATATATGTGTGTTAGAAGTCTCTTTCTGACACACTTCATTCTGTTCTAGGTTCATCCACCTTATTAGAACTGACTTAAATGCATTCCTATTTATGGCTGAGTAATATCCCATTGTGCTATGTTTCACAACTTCTTTATCCATTCATTTGTCAATGGACATCTAGGCTGGTTCCATGTTCTAGCTATTGTAAATAGTGCTGCAATGAACAATGGGATACATGTCTTTTTCAACCTTGGTTTCCTCAAGGTATATGCCTAGGTGTGGGATTGCCAGGTCATATGGTGGTTTTATTCCTATGCCTAAAACAACTGGAAAAAAAAGAGAAAAAAATAATAGAAGGAAAAAATCATAATGATTGAGTGGAAATAAATGAAAAAAAAATGAAAGAAGCAATAGTAAAGATTAATAAAACTAAAAGCTGATTCTTTGGAAGATAAATAAAATTGACAAACCGTGAGCCAGACTAATCAAGAAAAAATGAGAGAATAATCAAATTACCAATACTCAGCCATTAAAAAGAATACATTTGAATCAGTTCTAATGAGGTAGATGAAACTGGAGCTGATTATACAGAGTGAAGTAAACCAGAAAGAAAAACACCAATACAGTACACTAATGCATATATATATATATATGGAATTTAGAAATATGGTAACAATAACCCTGTATGCGAGACAGCAAAAGAGACACAGATGTATAGAACAGTCTTTTGGACTCTGTGAGAGAGGGACAAGGTGAGATGACTTGGGAGAATGGCATTGAAACATGTATAATATCATATAAGAAATGAATCACCAGTCTAGGTTCAGTCAGGATACAGGATGCTTGGGGCTGGTGCACTGGGATGACCCAGAGAGATGGTATAGGGAAGAAGGTGGGAAGGGGGTTCAGGATTGGGAACATGTGTACACCCGTGGCGGATTCATGTTGATGCATGGCAAAACCAATGCAATATTGTAAAGTGAAAATAAATAAATAAAATAAAATCTGAAAAAAAAAAGGAAAGAAAAAGGAGAGGTTACAACAGACAATGCAGAAATACAAAGGATTATGAGACTATTATGAATAACTATATGGCAATAAAATAGATAACCTGGAATAAATGGACAGCTTTTTAGAAAAGTTCAATTTTTCAAGACTGAATCAGGAGGAAATAGAAATTATGAACAACCAAATTACAAGCACTGAAATTGAAGCTGTGATTAAAAAAAATATATATCCCAAAACACAAAAGCCCAGGACCAGATGTCTTCACAGGACAATTCTATTTAATATTTAGAGAAGAGCTAATGCCTATTCTTCTAAAACTTTTTTCAAAAAATTGCAGAGGGAGGAACACTTCCAAACTCATTCTATGAGGCCACCATCACCCTGATACCAAAACCACACAAAGATAACACATACACACATACACAGACACACACACACAAACCTACAAGCCGATATCACTGATAAACATAGTTGCAAAAACCCTCAACAAAATTTTAGCAAACAGAATTCAGCAACACATTGAAAAACTCATACATCATGATCAATTTGGGTTTATTCCAGAAATGCAAGGATTTTTCAATATATACAAATCAGTGTGATACACCATATAAAAATGATATGATCATCTCAATAGATGCCCAAAGAGCCTTTGACAAAATTCAGCACACATTTATGATTAAAACTTTTCAAAAAATGAGCATAGAGGGAACCTACCTCAACGTAGTAAAAGCCATATATGATAAGCCTAAAGTGAACATTACTCTCAATGGTGAAAAACTGAAAGCATTCCCCCTAAGATCAGGGACAAGATAAGGATGTCCACTTTCACCACTATTATTCAACATAGTTCTGAAAGTCCTAGCTACAGCAATCAGAGAAGAAAAAATAAATAAATAACTTAAAGGAATCCAGATTGGAAAAGAAGTAAAGCTCTCACTGTTTGCAGATGACATGATACTGTACATAGAAAACCCTAAAGATAGTATCAGAAAATTGCTGGAGCTAATCAGTGAATTTAGCAAAGTTGCAGGATAACAAATCAATACGCAGAAATCACTTGCATTTCTATATACTGCCAATGAAAAATTGAAAAGAAATTAAGGAATCAATCCCATTCGCCATTGCAACAAAAAGAATTATATTTTTAAATTGAGACATAATTGATATACATATTATATTAGTTTCAAGTGTATGACATAATGATTCAATATTTGTACATATTGAAAAATGATCACAACAGATCTGGTTAACATCACTAAACATAGTGATATCGCAAACACCAAACATTTGTTATGATGAGGGCTTTTACGATATACTCTTATAGCAACATTCAAATATGCAATACAGTAGCTGTAGTTACCATGCTGTACCTAAGATCTCATGACTTATTTTATAACTAAGTTTATAAGTTTTACCCTCACTTCACTCATTTTGCCTACCTCCACCCTACTCCTCCGGCAACCACAAATCTGTTCTTTGTATTTATGAGCTTGGTTTCTGTTTGGTTTTATTTTTAAACTTCACATGTAAGAGAGAAAATACATATATGTCACATTATATTTTTTTATCCATTCATCTCTCCATGGTCACTTAGGTTGCTTACATATCTTGGTTACTGTAAACATTGTTGCAATAAAATCCTGTGTGTGTTTGTGTATCTGTGTATGCATTTAGTTGCTCAGTCATGTCTAACTCTCTGAGACCCCATGGCCTATAGTTCACCAGGCTCCTCTGTCCATGGGGATTCTCCAGGCAAGAGTATTGGAGTGGGTTGCCATGCCCTCCTCCAGAGTATCTTTCTAACCCAGGAGTCAAATCTAGGTCTCGCACATTGCAGGTGGATTCTTTACCAATGGAGCTACTAGGAAAGCCCGTATATCCACTTATATTTGAAATAAAAGTGTCTCCAGTTAAATTATAGAATTTAAAAGTGATTGCAAGTTCAACATCAATGAACGTTTACTGTGAATGAAAGATTTCACTGCTAACGAATAGGCTTACCAAAAGAGGGGTGAAGTCAATTTAGCGAAGTACCAATGATGGATATTATAGTGAAGATATCCAAGCAGATGGTTGGTTTGGATATGTAGGAAATCTAAGGTTTCCAGTACAAATTTTGTTGTAGCCAGGCTCATCAGTCATTGGATACCCTTTGTTGTAAGTAAATAAATTGAGGAATTGTTCTAATGTGCTACACTAGTCTGTAAAGAATCCAATATCTACTTCCTCTCATTTTACCTGCTGACACCCTTTGTTCTTAAAAAATTAGAATGCTTGCAAAAGATCAGAAATGTAGAAAAGAGTATATGAATACCCAATATGTTCAAAGTGATGATTCCAGGAGGTATATCCCAGCCTTGTTCATTATTGGCAAATTTGGCCAGATGCTTGTAGCAGACTGGCTTGTAAAGTTAATGAGAATGGACAGCTTCCCTGTGTCATTTTGCAGTGAGGCCACAGAAAGATGCTCCCCATGCCAGCTGGAGATGACATTGGTTCAAAAACTCAATATTTTGCTACATTTTTATTAAATTGGGTAAAAGGAAAAGAAAAGCAGACAATCTCTCTGAAGGATAAGAAAATGGGAATAGAAAGCTTTGTCTTTTTTTTCTTCCCCTGTCTCTTTGTAAATAATTCCATAGACTAATCCAAGCCCACTGGAAAAGTAATTTTGAAGTAGACAAACATCAATAAATATTTAATATTAGAGTAGAATCTTATTAATTTACTATTTAATAAAACAGTTGTAATGTAAACTGATATTCAATATTTGAATTAAATCACCTTGTAGTCCTCAGTATACTTGCAAGGTATGATCAGAAATATCAGGTTGAAACAAGGTGATTCTCACATAAATCATTTTCAGCTGTTATCTTAGTTCCTTTAAGCTGCAATAACAAAATACTACATATTGAGTGGCTTACAAATAACAGAAATTATTTCTCATGTTTTGGAGACTGGGAAATCCAAGATCATGCACTGGCAGATTCAACATTTGGTGAAGGCTTCTTGGTTCATAGATGGACATTTTCTCACTCTATCTCACATCATAGAAGGGCAGTGGAGCTCTCTCCTGGGCCTGTTTTTCAAGGGAACTACTTTGTCAACAAAGGTCTGTA
The DNA here is from genome assembly GCA_006408675.1 of Madoqua kirkii. Taxonomy (NCBI): domain Eukaryota; kingdom Metazoa; phylum Chordata; class Mammalia; order Artiodactyla; family Bovidae; genus Madoqua; species Madoqua kirkii. The sequence goes on along the minus strand of SJYC01001472.1, from coordinate 9,904 downwards.
TAGTTAAAACTATTGTTTTTCCAATAGTCATGTTGGGATATGAAATTTGGACTATAAAGAAGGCTGAGTGATGAAGAATTGATGCTTTCAGATTGTGGTGCTGGAGAAGACTCTTAGTCCCTTGGACTGCAAAGATATCAAGCCAATCAATCTGAAAGGAAATATTCATTGGAAGTACTGTTGCTAAAGCTGAAACTCCCAATACTTTGGCCATGTGATGTGAAGAACTGGCAACAGTCCATGGGGCTCACAAAGAATTGGACATGACTGAGTAACTGAACACACACATGTACACTAGCATAAATAATGTGAAACTTTCACAATATAAATGTTTAGCCATGATTTTGACCTTAAGACACATTTATCCAATTGTCTACATACCTTTTCAAAATGACTTTTAATATAATAATATTTAATATTAATTTCAAATGCATTACTCCAAAAAGAATTCTTGCTTTGTACCCCTGACTCTTCTTAAATCATAAAAGCTATTCTTTTTTCCTGTGGCTTACTCAATACTCACATCCAAATCAAGAACAAGCCTTATATGCTATACATTTAAAACATATCCCCAATTCTACTCCTTGCCACCTCTCTACTGCTGCTTCTGCTGCCATGTCTGACTCTGTGCAACCCCATAGATGGCAGGCTCCCCCTCCCTGGGATTCTCCAGTCAAGAACACTGAGTAGGTTGCCATTTCCTTCTTCAATGCATGAAAGTGAAAGTGAAGTCGCTCAGTCATGTCCAACTCTTAGCAATCCCATGGACTGCAGCCTACCAGGCTCCTCCATCTATGGGATTTTCCAAGCAAGAGTACTGGAGTGGGGTGCCATTGCCTTCACCGACCTCTCTACTGCTTTCACATTATTCCCATCCACTCTCATCAGATGATGGCAATGCCACTGATACAAGCAGTTCTTCCACCTCAAATATAGTACTTGGTCCAATACAGTGCAGTCCACACAAGACGGAGTGACCATTTTAAATAGTAAACATTCATACCATCCACATGCTCAAAACTCTACAGAAACTTCATCACACTTAGGGAAAAATAATGCAACCTCCTCTGCAGAACCTCTAAGATCTACACAAGCGCACTTCCCACCACTTTTTCTCCTGAAAATGTGCTCCAAAACACTGGGTTCCTGCTCTTTCTTGAGATAGGCTGCATGAATTCCTCTTTCTGACCACTTAGTTCATGATTCAAATGCCAAAGCCTCCTTCAACAGGCTTCCCTGATGCTGCTACTTAAAATAGGTCTTTTATCTAGTTTGCTGAGATTTCAATACAATGTGTGAGGCATGGATTGTTTATCTTTCCTTCTTTGTGTCTTCTGTACTTCCTGTTCCCATGAATTTGTTTCTTTCATTAATTCGGAGGGATCTCCAGGCACTGTTGTAGTCAGTTCTGGCTACTATAACAACATATCACAGACTAAGTGACTTAAACAGCAAACATTTATTGCTCAGTTCTAGAGTCTAAGACTTCTGAGTTCAGAGTGCTAGCATGGTCTAGTTTTTGATGAGGGAGCTTTTCCTGACTTGAAGAAGACTGCCTTCTTACTATGTTCTCACTTGGCAGAGATCAGAGAAAGCAAGTGAGTGAGCATGGGCACACTAGTGACTCTGTTTTCTCTCTCTCTCTCTCTCTCTCTCTCTCTATTCTTATAAGGACACTAATCCCATCATAGGGCCTCACCATCATGACCTCATCTAAATCTCAGTATTCCCTAAATACCATTGAACTGAGAATAAGACTTCAATATATGAATCTGTGCATGGGGGCACATTCAACCCATAAACCACATTATTCTTGAAAATACTGTCCCTCCTACCTTATTTCTATTTTCTTCTCCACTTTGTGTTCTATCAAGTTAATAATTTTAATAATGACCCTAAATTCCAATACAAAACATTGTGGCAATTTAAAGCAAAAAAAAAAAAAAAACCCGTTTAATAAATTTTTACTTCAAAACCTAATAATGAAAGTTCATTTTGGGCATTACAAGGATAAGTTCTTCATAACAAATGCAATTAGAAAATAAGTGTGATATAAATCTATATGTCAAAAATCCCCTGATATTTCAGAAGTATGAGGCACATGAGAGAAAGAAATTACTCAACATTTAAGAGTTCAATAAGATATGATTGTGTAAACTATTAGGTCGAGAACTGGAACTGCCAGCATTACAGAAGTTCCAAACAAATAAATGTAATTATCACAAAAATGCCCTGAGGAAAACAAATGAAGTACTGCAATGTCAAACAAGAGGGGCATCTATGTTAGTGGGTAGGTACAGGCACACACCTCCAGGCTGAGAGGAGTAAAGGACAAGTCAGGATGAGGAGTGGATAACACATGGTTTAAGAATAAAGTGAAGGGGAAAGTGCTGAATAGATTTTCCAGAGCTGGACATTAATAGAAGGAAGAATACTTTCTTCACTGAATTGGGAAAGAAAAGGAAGAACATGAGCATAAGAAAAGATACTACTAGGTTTGTGATGAAACTTCTTATGTGAGGACACTTCTATGAAGCTAATTTATTTTTTGAGTATGAGTATATGGGGGGAATCTAAAGAAATAGGGGGAAATAAAGAAATGATGTCGCTCTAATCTTCTCATAAATGAGAAAGTTAGCTTTATTATAAGGATGACTGGAGAGTTATAATTTAATTTAATTTAACTATAAAAATACAATCACATTATCTGGTTGAATATTTTTTTTTCCAAAGAGTTGTGAATCTTTTAATGTAAACCTAAAGGGAAAATAGGTGATAGGATTCATTCAGGTTTAGTATTTTGATTTCCAAGTAAAAATGAAAGGAAATAATGATAAGGAAGTTAAAGATTTTGCAAAGGACCATCAAAAAATTACAAAGATAACCTAAGGAAGAGTAGAAAAAAATTAGCAAGTCAACTATATCTGATAAGGGGAAAATACACAAAATATATAAATAAGTCTTAAAGTTCAGTTCAGTTCAGTCGCTCAGTCATGTCCCACTCTTTGCAACTTCATGAATCGTAGCACGCTAGGCCTCCCTGTCCATCACCAGCTCCCGGAGTTCACTCAGACTCATGACCATCAAGTCAGTGATGCCATCCAGTCATCTTATCCTCTGTCGTTCCCTTCTCCTCCTGCCCCCAATCCCTCCCAGCCTCATAGTTTTTTCCAATGAGTCAACTCTTCCCATGAGGTGGCGAAAGTACTGGAATTTCAGCTTCAACATCATTCCCTCCAAAGAAATCCCAGGGCTGATTTCCAGCACCACAGTTCAAAAGCATCAATTCTTCGGTGCTTAGCTTTCTTCACAGTCCAACTCTCACATCCGTACATGACCATTGGAAAAACCATAGCCTTGATTAGACAGACCTTTGTAGACAAAGTAATGTCTCTGCTTTTGAATATGCTATCTAGGTTGGTCATAGTTTTCCTTCCAAGGATAAACATCTTTTAATTTCATGGATGTGGTCACCATCTGCAGTGATTTTGGAGCCCCCCAAAATAAAGTCTGACACTGTTTGCACTGTTTTACCATCTATTTCCCATGAAGTGATGGGACCAGCTGCCATGATGTTAGTTTTCTGAATCTTGAGCTTTAAGCCAACTTTTTGCTCTCTTCTTTCACTTTCATCAAGAGGCTCTTTAGTTTTCTGCTTTCTGCCATAAGAGTGGTGTCATCTGCATATCTGAGGTGATTGATATTTCTCCTGGCAATCTTGATTCCAGCTTGTGCTTTTTCCAGTTCAGCGTTTCTCGTGATGTACTCTGCATAGAAGTTAAATAAGCAGGGTGACGATATACAGCCTTGACGTACTCCTCTTCCTATTTGGAACCAGTCTGATGTTCCATGTCCAGTTCTAACTGTTGCTTCCTGACCTGCATACAGATTTCTCAAGAGGCAGGTCAGGTGGTCTGGTATTATTACCTCTTTCAGAATTTTCCACAGTTTATTGTGATCCACACAGTCAAAGGCTTTGGCATAGTCAAGAAAGCAGAAATAGATGTTTTTCTGGAACTCTTATGATTTTTTGATGATCCAGCAGATGCTGGCAATTTTATCTTTGGTTCCTCTGCCTTTTCTAAAGCCAGCTTGAACATCTGGAAATTCACAGTTTACGTACTGCAGAAACCTGACTTGAAGAATTTTGAGCATTATTTTACCAGTGTGTGAGATAAGTGCAATTATATGGTAGTCAGAGCATTCTTTGGCATTGCCTTTCTTTGGGACTGTAATGATAACTGACCTTTTTCAATCCTGTGGACACTGCTGAATTTTCCAAATTTGCTGGCATATTGAGTGTAGCATTTTCACAGCATCATCTTTCAGGTTTTGAAAGAGCTCAACTGGAATTCTATCACCTCCCCTAGCTTTGTTTGTAGTAATACTTTCTAAGGCCCACTTGACTTCACATTCCAGAATGTCCAGCTCTAGGTGAATGATCACACCATCATGATTATCTTGGTCATGAATATATTTTTTATGAGTAGTTCTTTTGTGTATTCTTGCCACGTCTTAATATCTTCTGCTTCTGTTAGGTTCATACCATTTCTGTCCTTTATCAAGCCCATCTTTGCATGAAATATTCCCTCGGTATGTCTAACTTTATGGAAGAGATCTCTAGTCCTTCCCATTCTGTCGTTTTCCTCTATTTCTTTGCATTGATCACTGAGGAAGACTTTCTTATCTCTTCTTGCTATTCTTTGGAACTCTGCATTCAGATGTTTGTATATTTCCTTTTTTCCTTTGCTTTTCATTTCTCTTCTTTTCATGGTATTTGTAAGGCCTCCTCAGACAGCCATTTTGCTTTCTTGCATTTCTTTTTCATGGGGATGGTCTTGATCCCTGTCTCCTGTACAGTGTCACGACCCTCTGTCCATAGTTCATCAGACACTCTATCAGATCTAGTCCCTTAAATCTATTTCTCTTTCTACTGTATAATCATAAGGTATTTGATTTAGGTCATACCTGAATGGTCTAGTGGTTTTCCCTACTTTCTTCAATTTCAGTCTGAGTTTGGCAATAAGGAGTTCATGGTCTGGGCCACAGTCAGCTCCTGGTCTTGTTTTTGCTGACTGTATAGAGCTTCTCCATCTTTGGCTACAAATAATATAATCAATCTGATTTCAGTGTTGACCATCTGTTGATGTCCCTGTGTAGAGTCTTCTCTTGTGTTGATGGAAGAGGGTGTTTGCTATGACTTGTGCATTTTCTTGGCAAATCTCTCTTAGTCTTTGCCCTGATTCATTATGTATCAATACAGTACTGTAAAATAGAATGGAGTATTAAATTTAAAAAAAATAAACTAATTTTTTAAAAAGGCCAAATTTGCCTATTACTCCAAGTGTTTCTTGACTTCCTACTTTTTTGCATTCTAGCCTTTATAATGAAAAGAACATCTTTTTTAGGTGTAGTTCTAAAAGGTCTTGTAGGTCTTCATAGAAGCATTCAACTTCAGCTTCTTCAGTGTTACTGGTTGGGGCATAGAGTTGGATTACCATGATATTGAATGGTTTGCCTAGACAGCATATTAAAAAGCAGAGACGTTACTTTGCTGACAAATGTCCATCTAGTCAAAGCTTTGGTTTTTCCAGTAGTCATGTATGGATGTGAGAACTGGACTATAAAGAAAGTTGAGAGCCGAAGAATTGATGCTTTTGAACTGTGATTTGGAGAAGACTCTTGTGAGTCCCTTGGACTGCAAGGAGATCCAACCAGTCCATTCTAAAGGAAATTAGTTCTTAATATTCATTGGAAGGACTGATGCTGAAGCTGATACTCCAATACTTTGGCAACCTAATGTAAAGAACTAACTCATTTGAAAAGTCCTTGATACTGAAGGCAGAAGGAGAAGTGGGCGACAGAGGATGAGATAGTTGGATGGCATCGCCTACTCAATAGACACAAATTTGTATAAGCTCTGGAAGCTAGTGATGGACAGGGAAACTTGGCTTACTGCAGTCCATGGGGTCACAAAGATTAGGGCATGACTGAGTAACTGAACTGAACTGAAGGGTTGACAAAGCTGTGGAGAAAAGACAAATTTTGTACCATTGGTGAAAACATAGATTGGTACAGTCACTAAAAAACACTGGTTGTTCCTCGGAGACTTAAAAATAGAACTACCATGAGGTGAAGTAGCTCAGTCATGTCTGACTCTTTGCGACCCCGTGGACTGTAACCTACTGTACTAGGTAGGCTTCTCTGTCCATGGGATTCTCCAGGCAAGAATACTGGAGTGGATTGCCATTTCCTTCTCCAGGGGATCTTCCCAACCCAGGGCTTGAACCCGGGTCTCCTGCATTGAAGGTAGGCACTTTAACCTCTGAGCCACCAAGGAAGCCCAGAACTACCATAGTATCCAGCAATCCCACTTCTCGGTATACAGTAGTGGCCGTATCTGTGTGGGATATGCTTCAAGAACCCCAATGGATGCCCAAAACCAATGACAGTACCAAACTCTCTCTATATAATATTTTTCCTATACGAACATACTTTAAGAAAAGTTAATTTAAAATTAGGCATTGTAGAGATTCATAGGGGGCTTCCCTGGTAGCTGAGACAGTAAAGCATCTGCCTATAATGCGTGAGACCCGGGTTCTATCCCTGGCTCGGGAAGATCCCCTGGAGAAGGAAATGGCACTCCACTCTGGCACTCTTGCCTGGAAAATCCCATGGACCGAGAAGCCTGGTAGGCCTCAGTCCATGGGATTGCAATGAGTCGGACACGACTGAGCAACTCCCGAGGAGGAGGAGGGATTCATAATAATAACTAATAATAAACTAGAACAATTATAACAATATATTGTAATAAAAGCTATGTGAATATGGTGGACATTTAGTTGATAAGTCGTGTCCAACTCTTGGAACTGCATGGACTATAGCCAGCCAGGTTCCTCTGTTCATGGGATTTTCTAGGCAAGAATACTGGAATGGGTTACCATTTCCTTCTCCAAAGGATATTTTGGACCCAGGAATTGAACCTCAATCTCCTGCAAGGTGACGGTGCTGGAGCAGCTGAAAGGAGCTACCCCATGTCCAAGGAAGGAGCAGTGGCTGTGCTTTGCTGGAGCAGCCATGAAGAGAGACCCCACATCCAAGGTAAGAGAAACCTAAGTAAGACAGTAAGCACTGAGAAAGGGCATCAGAGGGCAGAGAGACTGAAATCACAATCAGACAACTAGCCAATCTGATCACATGGAACACAGCCTGTCTAACTCAATGAAACTAAGCCACTTGAGGCCACCCAAGATGGAGGGGTCATGGTGGAGAGGTCTGACAGAATGTGGTCCACTAGAATGGAAAACCCTTCAGTATTCTTGTGTTGAAAAACCCATGAACAGTATGAAAAGGCAAAAAGATACGACACTGAAAGAAGAACTCCCCAGATTGGTAGGTGCCCAATATGCTACTGGAGACCAGGGGAGAAATAACTCCACAAAGAATGAAGGGTGGAACCAAAGCAAAAACAACACACAGTTGTGGATATGACTGGTGATAGAAGCAAGGTCCAATGCTATAAAGAGCAATATTGCATAGGAACTTGGAATGTTAGGTCCACGAATCAAGGCATATTCGGTTCAGTTCAGTAGAGTTCAGTCGCTCAGTCATGTTCAATTCTTTGTCACCCCATGAATCGCAGCACACCAGGCCTCTCTGTCCATCACCAACTCCCAGAGTTCCCTCAGACTCACGTTCATCGAGTCAGTAATGCCATCCAACCATCTCATCCTCTGTCGTCCCCTTCTCCTCCTTTCCCCAATTCCTCCCAGCATCAGAGTCATTTCCAATGAGTCAACTCTTTGCATCAGGTGGCCAAAGTACTGGAGTTTCACCTTTAGCATCATTCCTTCCAAAGAAATCCCAGGGCTGATCTCCTTCAGAATAAACTAGTTGGATCTCCTTGCAGTCCAAGGGACTTTTAAGAGTCTTCTCCAACAGCACAGTTCAAAAGCATCAATTCTTCAGCACTCAACCTTCTTCACAGTCCAACTCTCACATCCATACATGACCACAGGAAAAACCATAGTCTTGACTAGATGGACCTTAGTCAGCAAAGTAATATCTCTACTTTTGAATATGCTATCTAGGTTGGTCATAACTTTCCTTCCAAAGAGTAAATGTCTTAATTTCATGACTACAGTCACCATCTACAGTGATTTTGGAGCCCCTCAAAAATAAAGTCTGACATTGTTTACAGGAGATGGCAAGAGTGAAAGTTGACGTTCTAGGAACAGGTGAACTAAGATGGACTGGAATGGGTGAATGTAACTTGTATGGCCATTATACCTACTACTGTGGGCAGGAATCCCTTAGAAAAAAATGGAGAAACCATCATAGTCAACAAAAAAGTCCAAAATGCAGTACTTAAATCTCAAAAACGACCATCAGCAATCAATGCAGCAATCTCAAAAACGACAGAATGAACTCTATTCTTTTCCAAGGCAAACCACTCAATATCATGGTAATTCAAGTCTACGCCCAGACCAGTAACACTGAAGAAGCTGAAGTTGAATGGTTCTATGAAGACCTACAAGACCTTTTAGAACTAACAACCAAAAAAAAAAAAAAAAAGTCTTGTTCATTATAAGGGACTGGAAAGCAAAAGTAGGAAGTCAAGAAATACCTGGAGTAACAGGCAAATTTGCCTTGCAATACAGAATGAAGCAAAGCAAAGGCTAATAGAGTTTTGTCAAGAGAACGCACTGGTCATTGCAAACACCCTCTTCCAACAACACAAGAAAAGATTCTACACATGGATGTCACCAGATGGTCAACACTGAAATCAGATTGATTATATTCTTTGCAGCCAAAATGGAGAAGCTCTATACAATCAGCAAAAATAAGATCAGGAGCTGACTGTGGCTCGGATCATGAACTCATTATTGCCAAATTCAGACTTAAATGGAAAAGAGTGGGTAAAATCACTAGACCATTCAGGTATGACCTAAATCAAATCCCTTATGATTATACAGTGAAGTGAGAAATAGATTTAAGGGACTAGATCTGATAGACAGAGTGCCTGATGAACTATGGATGGAGGTTCATGACATTGTACAGGAGACAGGGATCAAGACCATCCCCATGGAAAAGAAATGCAAGAAAGCAAAATGGCTATCTAAGGAGGCCTTAAAAATTGGTATGAAAAGAAGAGAAGCAAAAAGCAAAGGGGAGGAGAGGAAAAAGATGGTGGAGGAATAGGACGGGGAGACCACTTTCTTCCTCACTACTTCATCAGAAGAACATTTCAACGCTGAATAAATTCCACAGGGCAACTTCTGAATGCTGGCAGATGACATCAAGCATCCAGCAAGGCAAATCATTGGCTTCAAAAACAGGTAGGAATAAATGTAAGGGAGGAGAAAAGAGACAAGGGAGATAGGGAGGGAGCCCCATCCCGGAAAGAGACTCTTAAAGAGAGAGGTTTCCAGACTCCGGGAAGCATTCGAGCCCGGGAAGCACAGACGGCAACATAACAGGAAGGAAAAATAAATAATTAAAACCAACAGATTACGAATCCAACAGTAAATCCCCCAGCGGGTAAGCAGCGCAAACGCCTGCATCTGACACCAGCAAGTGGGGGTTGGCAAGGGAGGAGCGGACCCACCAACAGCAGTATCGGGCCACGGGGAACAATGGGCTGTGGGAAACGCCAGGCCACGGGGAAACGCCTGCTGCAGTGCTTTTCACGAGAACTGGGTAGTAACGCGGCCAGAATCGGGTCCGCACGTGGCCAGAAAGAACTAACTTGGACTAGCAAACCAGACTGTGAGATAGCAACCACGCGGAATGCTCTAACGTAAGACACCGCGATAGACCCGAGCACAGAACAAAGGACGGATAAGGAATAGCCGATCGCAGACCATCCCCCTCCGGTGACGGGCAGACAGAACCATAAGGGCTG
>SJYC01001471.1:0-10322 GCA_006408675.1 Madoqua kirkii | reverse complement strand
GGCGCTTCCGCATTGGGAGATCATGTACATCTGTGGCTGATTCATGTCAGTGTATGGCAAAACCAATGCAGTGTTGTAAAATGGAATAAAGTATTAAAAATAAAAAGCAAAGGAGAAAAGGAAAGTTATACCCATTTGAATTAGAGTTCCAAAGAATACAAGGAGAGATAAGAAAGCATTTCCTCAAAAATCATACAGAGAAATAGAGGACAACAATAGAATTGGAAAGACTAGAGATCTCGTCAAGAAAATTAGAGATAACAAAGGAATATTTCATGCAAAGATGGGCTCAATAAAGGACAGGAATGGTAGTGACCTAACAGAAGCAGAAGATATGAAGACATGGCAAGAATACACAGAAGAACTACACATAAAAAAGATCTTCACAACCAAGATAATCGCGAGGGTGTGATCACTCACCTAGAGCCAGACATTCTGGAATGTGAAGTCAAGTGGGCCTTAGAAAGTATCACTACAAACAAAGCTAGTGGAGGCGATGAAATTCCAGTTGAGCTCTTTCAAATCCTGAAAGATGATGCTGTGAAAGTGCTGCACTCAATATGCCAGCAAATTTGGGAAACTCGGCAGTGTCCACAGGACTGGAAAAGATCAGTTTTCATTCCAATCCCAAAAAAGACAATGCCAAAGAAGGCTCTAACTACCAAACAATTTCACTCATCTCACATGCTAGTAAAGTAATGCTCAAAATTCGCCAAGCCAGGCTTCAGCAATATGTGAACTGTGAACTTCCAGATGTTCAAGCTCAAGCTGGTTTTAGAAAAGGCAGAGAAACTAGCGTTCAAATTGCCAACATCTGCTAGATCATCAAAAAATCAAGAGAGCTCCAGAAAAACATCTATTTCTGCTTTATCCACTATGCCAAATACTTTGAATGTGTGGATCACAATAAACTGTGCAAAATTCTAAAAAAGATAGGAATACCAGACCACCTGACCTGACTCTTGATAAATCTGTATGCAGGTCAGGAAGCAACAGTTAGAACTGGACATGGAACAACAGACTGGTTCCAAATAGGAAAAAGAAGATGTCAAGACTGTATATTGTCACTCTGCTTATTTAACTTCTATATGAAATACATCATGAGAAATACTGGGCTGAATGAAGCGCAAGCTGGAATCAAGACTTCTGGGATAAATATTAATAACCTTAGATATGTAGATGACAACACCTTTATGATAGCATGTGAAGAAGAACTAAAGAGCCTCTTGATGAATGTGAAAGAGGACAGCGAAAAAGTTGGCTTAAAGCTCAACATTCAGAAAACTATGATCATGGCATCTGGTCCCATCACTTCATGAGAAATAATGGAGAAACAGTGGCTGACTTTATTTTTCTGGGCTCCAATATCACTGAAGATGGTGCTTGCAGCCATGAAATTAAGAGATGCTTACTCCTTGGAAGGAAAGTTATGACCAACATAGACAGTATATTAAAAAGCAGAGACTTTACTTTGTCAACAAAGGTCCATCTAGTCAAGGCTATGGTTTTTCCAGTAGTCATATTTGGATGTGAGAGTTGGACTGTGAAGAAAGCTGAGTGCCAAAGAATTGATGCTTTTGAACTGTGGTGTTGGAGAAGACTCTTGAGAGTCCCTTGGACTGCAAGGAGACCCAAGCAGTCCATCCTGAAGGACATCAGTCCTGAGTGTTCCTTGGAAGGACTGATGTTGAAGCTGAAACTCCAATATTTTGGCCACCTCATGTGAAGAGTTGACTCATTTGAAAAGGCCCTGACTCATAGCAAAGATTGAGGGCAAGAGGAGAAAGGGACGACAGAAGATGAGATGGTTGGATAGCATCACCAATTCAATTGACATGGGGTTTGGGTGGACTCCGCGAGTTGGTGATTGGCAGGTAGGCCTGCCATGCTGCTGTTCCTAGTGTCACAAAGAGTTGGACACGACTGAGCGACTGAGCTGAACTCCTGCTTTGCAGATGGACTCCTGCATTGGTGGTGCCATGCCTGCATCACAGGCAGATTCTTTTACTGACTGATCTATAGTGAAAGCCATATGAATATAGTCTCTCACAAAATAAATTACTGTACTAATTGAATGCCTTTCTATATTAACTAAGCACTATCACACACTGTGCTATAACTTCTGTGGTGTGAGGTGCAAAAGAAAAACTAGGACCCATTTCTTTCTCCCTTCTCACAATTTCAGCAATAGACGATTCTTTCTTACTGAAAATCTTTGCTACTTTAGCATATGTTTGTTTTGTTTGTTTTTTTCTGTCTTTATTCAGTTGAGGACTTTTGTTATGGACCATGCTGAGTTGATCTCCAGCAAGGGTCCTTCTGCCTGTGTCCTTGGATCCAATAGAATGAGACTCAATTCGCTTCAGAAGCTATGGAAAGCTCTCATTGCTGACTGAAGAATGAAAAGTGGACACCTGCAAACTCTAGCTCCAGAGCACAGTCTCTTCAGGGTAGGGAAGGCAGCCACCAGAGCTGCTTTATAGCTGTCTCCACAGCAGGGATAGGGGTGCGGGGTTCTTGCGCGGCTCTTGCAGGCGAGTAGCTAATGGCTGAAGATCCACATGCAAGGTCTTAATGTCTCTGCAGACAGCTTGCTGCCGCCATCTTGGATTGAAGGGTCATGCACAAAGCTTGATCAGGGCCCCAGCTGAGGAGTCAGGTGGCGTGGTTTTCAGCCTGCCTTTGAGGCATCAGGCACTGCCATTTTGCCAAAGAAGTTCTGGTCTCAAGTGCCAGGTGTGGAGCTTCTGCATATAGCACAATGGGGAAAAAAAAGAAAAAGTCATACTTTTATTCCCCAGACTCTATTTTTATTCCTGAAGAATTAATGGCCTTTGTAGTAACATATTCACCTGTTCACTTAAAGGAGGCACTTAATTGCTTCTCTTTGATGTATGTGAATCACCTGTGCCACTACTCGAGTTTTGGGACCATTTAATGAAATAAGGGCAGCTTGAACACAAACACTGTGAGACCTGGACTATCTGATAACCCAGTGGCTGCTAACTGACTAACAGGTGGCATGTGCCGGGCAAAAGGATGAGTCACATGCAGGAAGAGTGCAGCCGAACAGTCTGAGTTTTTGTGGTGCTGCTCAGAGGATCATGCTATGTGAAACTTATGACATGTTTATTCTGGAATTTTCCATATTTTCTGATCATGATCATCTAGGGGTTACTAGAACTGAAGATAGTGAAACCGTGGATAAGGGAGGAGTACTGCGTACTCAAAGGAAATAAAAACAGAAACTTGAGACATTTGCACTCCTGTAGTCACAGCAGCATTATTTTCAATAGCCAGGATATGGAAACACCTAAGTGTTTGTGAATGGATGAATGATATGAAAGACATGGTTTATATGTGTGTGTGCATGCTAAGTTGCTTCAGTCATGTTTGACTCTTTGCAATTGCAAGGACTGTAAACCGCCAGACTCCTCTGTCCATGGGATTCTCCAGGAAAGCATATTAGAATGGGTTGCAGTGACCTCCTCCAGGGGATCTTCCTGACCCAGGGATGGGACCCTCCAGTCTCCTGTCTCCTGTACTGGCAGGCAGGTTCCTTACCACTAACTCCACCTGAGAAGCACAGTTTATATACACTACAGAATATTTTTCAGACATGAGAAAGAAGGACATCCTTCTACTTGTGACAACCCAGATGGACTTTAAGGGCATTATGCTACATGAGATAAGTCAGACAGAAAAATAGGTCTCACACAAATAAATATAAACTCCTTTATATATGAGATTTTTTAAAAATCGCATATTCATAGTAACAGAGACAAGAATTGTGGTTAACAGTGATGTACTATGGGGAAAATGGGAGACACTGGTCAGAGTACAGATTTCAGTTATAAGAGGAATTAGTGCTGGTGATCTAATAATGTATAGTAATTATAGTTAGTAATACTGTGTCATATACTTGAAAGTTGCTAAGAAAGTAAATTTTAGAAGTTCCAACAAGAAAGAAATGCTAATTATGTGATGTAATAGCAGGTGTTAGCTAAAGCTATGGTGATAGTAATTTTGCAATGCTAGTATGCCAAATCAAAGTATGCTGCTGCTGCTGCTGCTGCTAAGTTGCTTCAGTCTTGTCTGACTCTGTGCGACCTCATAGATGGCAGCCCACCAGGCTCCTCCGTCCCTGGGATTCTCCAGGCAAGAACACTGGAGTGGGTTGCCATGTCCTCTCCAATGCATGAAAGTGAAGAGTGAAAGTGAAGTCGCTCAGTCGTGTCCGACTCTTAGTGACCCCATGGACTGCAGCCTACCAGGCTCCTCCACCAACGGGATTTTCCAGGCAAGAGTACTGGAGTGGGTCTCCATTGCCTTCTCTGAAATCAAAGTGTAATACACCTTAAACTTACATAAAGTTATATGTCAATTATATCTGAATAAAGATGGGGAAAAGGGACTTTAAAAAAGGAAGCACTACAATTATTACTTTTGGATACTTTACATGAATATATTTACTTTTGTTTCCATTTTATTTTCCACTGGCTATATTCATGCTAGTATTATTTTCATAAATATTTCTGAAATTCATTTTATATACCAGTTTTCATCATAGAGGCTAACAATTCAGCATTGAACAAAATAATAATAAAAAACCTCTGCTCTCAAGAACTTCCACTCTAGGTTAGTAATCACACACTGTGTTAGGTATTGTCAGCCTGTATGTTCTTGCGACCTTGTTGTGGTCATCTCTGGCCATTTTGTTTACTTAAGTTTCCCACATACAAAATGGCAGAGACCGAGTAGTCTTTGTCCACTAAGTTTTTAGTTTCTACATTTTATGTCAGTCTTAGAGCAGAGCCAAATATACAGAATCCTGTGTGAAAGCTAGGATTTGAGACCTACCTATTTATGTATTGTGAATGGTATACCTGGTCACAACCTCTCCTTTAAAATGTATTTCCCCAATCTTTCCGGTAATTCTGGATGTTACTACTTGCCTGGTGAATGTTTTCTATCGTGCAAACTTAATTCTAAAATTAAAACTTTTTTGTGAAAACTTTCCTTTCAAAGGTACCTTCCTTTTATTTTTCTTTCTTTCCCATCCCCTTGTCACCTTGCTCCTGCTGTTCTTCTTCCCTCTCTTTGTTGAAAACCATATATGATTCAGTCTAAATTATTTACTTAATCCTTGTTATTCTTTTATTGCGTCATAGACTAAATTTATATATGAGCCCATTATGCTATACAGGTTGGGTTTCGCTTGTTTGTTTGGTGTTTGGTCTTTTCCATTATCCAGTGAGCTCCTTATTTTTGCTAGTTGCCCAGTCATGTCCAACTCTTTGAGGTCTCATGTACTTGTAGTTCACCAGGCTCCTCTGGCCATGGAATTTCCCAGGGGAGAATACTGGTGTGGGTTGCCATTTTCTTCTCCAGGGGATTTTCCTAACCCAGGGATCAAATGGCATCTCCTGCATTGGCAGATGGATTCTTTACCACTGAGCCACAAGTGTGACTCATGACTTAGGACTAAAATAACAACAAAATAGTGCATCTAAGATGCTGGATTCACCTACACCAAGCAAAGCTCTTTATTAGACA
This sequence comes from Madoqua kirkii, assembly GCA_006408675.1. Lineage (NCBI taxonomy): Eukaryota > Metazoa > Chordata > Mammalia > Artiodactyla > Bovidae > Madoqua > Madoqua kirkii. The sequence goes on along the minus strand of SJYC01001471.1, from coordinate 4,766 downwards.
GATCATATTGGTGACATCTTTCTATCTTCAATATCTTGTATTTTGCTTAAAACTTAGAAACATTCCATCAAATTGATGAATTAATATGTTGGACATCTTGTGGAAGATATTGAATGTTAGCATGAGCTGAATGGATTTTGTCCTTTCTTGTTTTAGGTCATGAGAATTCTGGATTGCAAAACTCAGGGACATTATGAGACAAGGAGTGATGTCTGAGTAGAGCCTTGCCAGGTAGGTTTAGATACTCGCCAAATAAACAAGAAACAGAGAATGGCATTCCTGGCATAGGAAGAAGCTTGTGCCAAGGTGCAGAGTTAAGAATCAATACAGTGTGTCAGGGAATTTGAAGCAGTTTGTGTTGCTAGAACATAAACCATGAACGAGGTGGATTGTGTGAGAGATGAGTTGGAGCAGTAGGTGGAAGCACAATAGACGCAAGAGCATTTTGGGCAGAAAGCCTTGTAATTTGAAGCCTTAAACCCCTGCAGCATCCCTGCAGCCAGTTCATCTTTAGAGATGTCTACATGAATAGGCAATGACCTGCCAAGACAAGCTGGAATCCAACCAGAGGGCAAAATGAAGCAAAGTCAGCCAGGCTCTGGTGCAGCCTGAAAGCTGATTTCTAGCTAGTCATCAACAGAAGACTGAATTCCCAGTTAAGAGAGTTTGACAGTACATAGGAGAACAAGTAGGTGTCACATGCAGGTATTTTATCATTAGTTATATATGTTTCTGGGCTTCTCAGGTGGCCCTAGAGGTAAAGAACCTGTCTGCCAGTGCAGAAAGCATAAGAGACATGGGTTTAATTCCTAGGTCAGGAAGATTCCCTAGAGGAGGTCACTGCAACCGACTCTAGTATGCTTGCCTGCAGAATCCCATGGACAGAGGAGTGTGGTGAGTTACAATCCTTAGAGTCACACATGACTGAAGTGACTTAGGACACTTGCACATACATGTTTCTATCCAGTTTATTCAGGAGTGGATAAATATCTCAAATATTGATGCATTTTAGTTCCTCGCAGATCCTTGTCTATCACATGCCAGAAGAACTTAACAATGAATGTTGTGAAATTGTTTTAAAAAATAGTTGAAATGGAATAAATCTAATCAACTCTACATTACAGTATGAACATTTGATTGAGACTATCAGTTATCCGTGAGTTCACTTGGAAATATTTTTTAACTAAGCTCTTACTTTGTTAGATAGATACTAGTTACACAGCATAAAAAGGACACAGTTCTTCACACTAAAGAGCTTACTGAGCTTACAGATGGTGACTATCCAAGTAGTTTCTAAAGGAGACTCTCTAATTTGGGTATCACTTGGGAAGATGTAAAATGGTTTAAGCAGTGACTAAGTTTAAAAACAAAGACCTATGTTAAAAATAGGATCTGTCATGAATGTTTAAACTATAAATATGTATTGCTAAGTGACATAAGCAAATAAACCAAAAATAGCGGAAAATAATGACACAGACATGTATTTCACATTGAAAATTTTAACATTAATATTTTTTAAAATGCATCTCAGAAACTTTATTGTTTTTTAAAGGACTACTACATTACAGTTAAAATGAGGCCACTTGACTAATTCACTACCTTTTATTTCCTCCTAGATATATAATCAGTGGACTAAATTTATGTTTATTCTTTCTATTTGTGTTTTCCTACCTTTCCTACATAGGTATGTATTCACAACTAATGTATCATATTTTTGCTGTTGTTAAAATTTGGATCACGGAACATATATATTAATTTACTTTATCAGTACTGTTGTTTAGCATTCCATTTGTAAATATATCATTATTTAATTACTCAATTTATTATTGATGGATTTTTAAGTTTTACTTCCCTTCCTTCCTTCTTGTATTTCCAATAGCTTTCTAATATACGTTATTGCACCTGCATTGCTGTGTACAAGTTTTTCTATAGTGTATATACTAAAAATGAGGACTTCTTGACTCAAGAGGTTCATGTCTTTATTAAGTTGACCTGATACTGGGCAATTGCTTTCCAAAGTGGTTGAACCAATGTATACTCCCACCAGAATTATCAGAGCATTCTACACTTCCACATAAGATTTTCAGTATTTATACCAATTTGTTATATGTGGAATTGCATTTCTATTTTAATTTGTCTAGAAACTAATAGTTCATGACACTGAACCTCTCTCATATTTATTAGCAACTTGTACTTTCTCTTCTGAAAATTTCTAGGATATTCTTGTTTAGAGTATAAAGAATAATGATTTGAAAATGTGCAAAGCAACCATTTTTGCCCCAGTGCATACCAAGCTCATATCCTTATAGACTCTTAACAATTATTTGGAAAGACAAAATTTTTAAAGCAAAAAATATTTTCAATTTCAGCTATAATCCAAATCACTCAAATAGGGATATTAAATCTTTTCAGGTATGAGGTTGTCAGTAAAGGTTGTTGATCCTCAAGTGTTTATTGCACTTAAGGCAATAGTATTGGCCAATGTGATGCATAGAAAATGTGAGGACGAATAGGTAAAAAAGATATTTTCACTGTAATTAGGAACTCTAGTTTTATAGCATAGCATTTACATGGAAAAGAAACTGAATACCTTCTTTTCTAAGAAGAAAAATGCAGTGATGTGGAATGTAGAACCAAACTGATATCTTGCTATTTATTTAGCAGAACTACACACTTTCAACTTATTTAGAATATTATATAGGCTCACCAAATAGCATAGGTATTAAGATACCATTTAGTAAGAGCAAAAGCTGTGGTTGACATTTCTGTTCTCCTCCATGTGGTGGTTTAGGGACATAGGCTCCTCCTACTCTGTGACCTTGCCCCAAAGGGATCAAAGATACTCTGCATCTGCAGTCAGTGATGGGAGGGTGAAACTGAACGTGTACTAACTTTTTGGTATAAAATGACCAAATGGATTAAGGATATTCTGCATCTACAATGGGTGATGGAAGGTGAATATGAACATGCACTTTCTAAGTCTTTGGTCTAAGGTGACCCATATCACCTCAACTACTGTTTTTGAGTAAGAAGTAATTATATAGCATCAACTAGATTTAAAGGAGAATGCAGCATTTAGTCTCTGGATGGGAAGCTGTTTTCAACAGCTCTATAATATATAAAGAGAAATGGGAAATTCGGGGAGCTAAAATGTGTCTCTGTGATATAAGAGTGTTTACTTTATAATTTACCTACTACAGATAACATCTTTTATAAATCATTCAGTTGGCATCCTGGTGGTTTAGTTAATGCACATAATTTAGATTCATCTCCTGTTAGTATTTCCTCTTCAGCCTCATGGAATAATGTGTTGAACAGGAAAATTATTTCAAGTTTCCAACTATGTTCTCATTTCCTCATATTGATAACACCTAATTAATTGTTCTACAAGTCTTAAGTTAAATTTTATTCTATTGAATAATCATTAACACTACCTAGCATTTACCCTTTTATGGTCCAATATCACCCAATATTGCTTCTACTAAACCAGGCCACAATTTTTCCTCTTGTTATTTGACTGTCAACCTGAACTGTAAGCATCCTCTGAGCACAGAAAATGTGTAACTTGAGCCTCAGCAGAGTATTTAATAAATCCAAGCACTTTGGTCTGAATAGTGATTTGAATGAATAAATTAATATATCTAACCTCACTTCTCAATCAGAGGGAAAGATGTCATGGGTTCATAACTTGGGAAATATACTGATCTTGTTTCAACTTTGTCCCCAGTTCTAACCATAACTAAGCAATAGTAATCATCCAGTATCTATTTGTTGGATAAACAAACATGAATTTGAATAGGGCTGGAGTCCTTACAAGGTGGTAAGGAAATAGCCAAAATCCCCCAAAGTACAGGGGAACCAGAGTCTTATAAATCAGATACCTTAAGGATGGACAGAGAGTAACATGTATATTCAGTGGCAGGATCTGAAAGTGAGATGGTAATATAGAATAAAAGTATCTGACATAATCTAGAATGTTTGTTTAAATCCATTGAATGCAGAGGGAGGGAGCCACAGCCATTCAATTACATATTATCTAAACCTGTGTTCATACTGCAATATCAGAGTTGAGTAGTTGGGACCAAGGCCAGGACTACAAGTATACTTACTATCTGGATCTTTAAAGAAAAAGTTTGTTAACTTTAGAAAAGATTTCATAGTTGATTTAAATATTGTAAATATGAGTATGGAGAGCTTGTGGGATGCTAAGGAGAGCTAGAGAAACACGATGATTGTATTAGCTGCGGTATAGGCTCTGATTGTATTAAAGGAAAAAAGAACCCTAGTAAAACAGATGATGAAGAATATAGATAACCTGCAAAGCATCTGATCTTTTTCACATGTAAAATGGAAAGATTTGAAACAATTTTAGTAGGTCAATAGCAAAATCTCTTCCAAGCTTTAGAAAGATACCCTGACAGCAACATGTAGTATATATTAGAGTTAATCTAAGCCAAGTGTGTTCGTAAGTCACCTAATAGAGGCAGTTGAGGCTGTAAATGCCTGAACTCTTTTCATAGAAATTCTGATCTGGTTTGTCTAAAAGGAAAATTGACATTGACATTCTTAAGAATTCCTCTCATTTTTTATGTCATATATTCATATCTCTTTCTCAGCAAAACTGTTTTCGTGGTTTCTAATTCATATCTTTTTCTAATACCAAAACTAATTTAGTGTTTTCTAAACATCAAGAATTTCAGCACTGAAGATCTTTATCATAGATCTAATAAAAAATCTAGAACAGAGAAATGAGATAACTAAAACAA
>SJYC01001469.1:0-16037 GCA_006408675.1 Madoqua kirkii | reverse complement strand
ACTAAAGAATGAAGGAAGAACAATTTTGATAAAATGATGTAGTGAAACTTGGATCCCATATTTAAAAAAATGAACAAACCACAAACCTTGACCCCCTTCATCACACCATACACACACAAAATCTATTTTAGATGGATGGTAGTGTTGGTGAGGATGTGGAATAACATTATTTGTGAAACAGAATTGTTAAATCATTTTAGCAAATTTCTTGGCAGAACTTCATAAATCTAAACATATGCCTAACCTATGATTCAGCAGTGCTATTCCTGAGTAAAAACCAACAGAAATGTGTAAAAATGTATACAAAGGATACGTACAAATATGTTCACAGAAATATTATCAAAATAGCTCCAAGTTGAAAACCACAAAGTAGTCCATTGGCATTGGAATAAATAAATTGTAGGATATCGACAAAAAGAAATATTTTATCATAGTAAAAATGACTCAAAATATACAGAAAACACTGTAGATGAATCTCAAGTACATGAAGTTAAATGAAAAAAATCCCGGTCATTAAGGACTGCATACTGTATATAACTACCCTCATTTCACTGAAGATAGTGAGCTAGAGAAACATGACACATCTAGTATTCTTATTTTCCCCTAATAGGCATGGTATCATACCATGGGGTCTTCTTAGGTAGCTCACTGGTTTAAGAGTCTGCCTTCCAATGCAGGAGATTCAAAAATGCAGGTTCAGTCCCTAGGTGGGGAAGATCCCCTGGAGAAGGAAATGGCAACCCACTGCAATATTCTTGCCTGGAAAACTCTATGGACAGAGGAGCCTGGTGGGCTATAGTCCATGGGGTTGCAAAGAGTCAGACACTACTGAGCATATGCACAATTACACACAGTTACACACACACACTCTGGGGATTTAGTAGTCAGCAATAAACAAATCAAATCCACATGTATTTTTGCTTTGCCTTTTAAGTCTAAGATACTAATCTTTATATTTTCTCCTCAAATGATAATGAAATAATTGTATGTTATACATATAATTGTAAAATATAAAATATATATGTATGACATTTCCTTACTCTCCTGATCACCTGGTACAAATTATAACCAAAAAATGAGTTATCTTTCATAATAAAAATTAAATACTGAGTAAATAATATTTCTTAGTGCTACATTTAAGTGTATGAAATAACAAATTTCTTAGAAATATAAGCGACAACTACATGGAATGCTAAGCTAAGCTAAGTCACTTCAGTCGTGTCCGACTCTTGTGTGACCCCATAGACAGCAGCCCACCAGGCTCCCCCGTCCCAGGGATTCTCCAGGCAAGAACACCGGACCGGGCTGCCATTTCCTTCTCCAATGCAGGAAAGTGAAAATTGAAAGTGAAGTCGCTCAGTCGTGTCCGACTCTTAGCGACCCTATGGGCTGCAGCCTACCAGGCTCCTCCATCCATGGGATTTTCCAGGCAAGAGTGCTGGAGTGGGGTGCCATTGCCTGCTATATTTTACTTAATGGAAAGGAGAGATATTTTAAATGTTACAACTCTTCTCAAATTCCTTTGCATTTTTATCACAATGAAAAATAACATAATATTTTTAGAGAATTATTATTAGTTTGATAAAACTCAAAGGTTAGATTATATGATCCTATCAATCAATGTATAAAAGATGAATATGATGACAAAAGTAGCACAGATATGTATGTCAGAATATATCAAAGCAACAACATATAAAATGGGTGTTTCTGACATGCAATGGACTTCCCTGGTGGCTCAGTGGTAAAGAATCCATCTGCAATGCAGGAAACATAGGAGACGTGGGTTCAACCCTTGTGTTGGGAAGGTACCCTAGAGGAGGTCAAGGAAGCCCACTCCAATATTCTTGCCTGGAGAACCCCATGGACAGAAGAACCAGTGGGCTACAGTCCATGGGGTCACAAAGAGTCAGAGGCAACTAACTGAGTGACTTTCACACACACACACACACACACACACACACACTTATTAAAAACTGATGCAATCTAGCCAAAACACACACTTATTAAAAACTGATGCAATCTAGCCAAAGGCAGGGGACTTGGATCTTTAGTTTGATTTTAAGCACCTGGGGCATCTAAGCACATTTAGGCACCTCATGGGTCTTTCTTAGCCTCCCTGGAACTTGATTTGCTTACTTGTGAAATGAAGCAGTTGGCCTAAATGAAGCTTCAGATTCTTCCATTTCTGATATATCATGTCTCTATTTTGCTGTTGCTAACTGACAGGAAATCCAGATACAATCACTTAAGTAGTTCTTAGGCATTCCAGGATCAAAGAGGTATGAAAGCATAACTAATGTAACATCTTAAAGCATTATTATTTGGTCATGTCTTTAATTCCTTTATTCTTTCCTCGTTTGTAAAAAAAAAGGCATTTTCTCATTTAAGCAATTTTATCCACTTTATACCATATGTGCTTAATTGCTCAGTTGAGTTGAGTGCAGTCGCTCGGTCATGTCTGACTCTTTGAGACTTCATGGACTGCAGCATGCCAGGCTTCCCTGTCCATCACCAACTCTCGGAGTCTACTCAAAATCATGTCCATTGAGTCATTGATGCCGTCCAACCGTCTTGTCCTCTGTCATACCCTTCTCCTCTCCTCCTGCCTTCAGTCTTTCCCAGCATCAAGGTATTTTCCAAAGAGTCAGTTCTTCACATCAGGTGGCCAAAGTATGGAGTTTCAGGTTCAGCATTAGTCCTTCTAATGAATATTCAAGACTGATTTCCCTTAGGATGGACTGGTTGGATCTCCTTGCAGTTCAGGGGACTCTCAAGAGTATTTTCCAACTATAATATTTTTAGAGAATTATTATTAGTTTGATAAAACTCAAAGGTTAGATTATATGATCCTATCAATCAATGTATAAAAGATGAATATGATGACAAAAGTAGCACAGATATGTATGTCAGAATATATCAAAGCAACAACATATAAAATGGGTGTTTCTGACATGCAATGGACTTCCCTGGTGGCTCAGTGGTAAAGAATCCATCTGCAATGCAGGAAACATAGGAGACGTGGGTTCAACCCTTGTGTTGGGAAGGTACCCTAGAGGAGGTCAAGGAAGCCCACTCCAATATTCTTGCCTGGAGAACCCCATGGACAGAAGAACCAGTGGGCTACAGTCCATGGGGTCACAAAGAGTCAGAGGCAACTAACTGAGTGACTTTCACACACACACACACACACACACACACACACTTATTAAAAACTGATGCAATCTAGCCAAAACACACACTTATTAAAAACTGATGCAATCTAGCCAAAGGCAGGGGACTTGGATCTTTAGTTTGATTTTAAGCACCTGGGGCATCTAAGCACATTTAGGCACCTCATGGGTCTTTCTTAGCCTCCCTGGAACTTGATTTGCTTACTTGTGAAATGAAGCAGTTGGCCTAAATGAAGCTTCAGATTCTTCCATTTCTGATATATCATGTCTCTATTTTGCTGTTGCTAACTGACAGGAAATCCAGATACAATCACTTAAGTAGTTCTTAGGCATTCCAGGATCAAAGAGGTATGAAAGCATAACTAATGTAACATCTTAAAGCATTATTATTTGGTCATGTCTTTAATTCCTTTATTCTTTCCTCGTTTGTAAAAAAAAAGGCATTTTCTCATTTAAGCAATTTTATCCACTTTATACCATATGTGCTTAATTGCTCAGTTGAGTTGAGTGCAGTCGCTCGGTCATGTCTGACTCTTTGAGACTTCATGGACTGCAGCATGCCAGGCTTCCCTGTCCATCACCAACTCTCGGAGTCTACTCAAAATCATGTCCATTGAGTCATTGATGCCGTCCAACCGTCTTGTCCTCTGTCATACCCTTCTCCTCTCCTCCTGCCTTCAGTCTTTCCCAGCATCAAGGTATTTTCCAAAGAGTCAGTTCTTCACATCAGGTGGCCAAAGTATGGAGTTTCAGGTTCAGCATTAGTCCTTCTAATGAATATTCAAGACTGATTTCCCTTAGGATGGACTGGTTGGATCTCCTTGCAGTTCAGGGGACTCTCAAGAGTATTTTCCAACAGCACAGTTTAAAAGCATCATTTCTTTGGTGCTCAGCTTTATTTATAGTCCAACTCTTGCATCCATACATGATTACTGGAAAAACCATAGCCTTGACTAGATGGACCTTTGTTGGCAAAGTATTGTCTCTGCTTTTTAATATGTTGTCTAGGTTGGTCAAAACTTTTCTTACAAGGAGTAAGTGTATTTTAATTTCATGGTAGCAGACACCATCTGCAGTGATTTTGGAGCTCCTCAAAATAGTCTGTCTCTGTTTTCACTGTTTCCCCATCTATTTCCCATGAAGTGATGGGACAAGATGCCATGATTTTTGTTTTCTGAATGTTGAACTTTAAGCCAACTTTTTCACTCTCCTCTTTCACTTTCATCAAGAGGCTCTTTAGTTTTTTTCTTTCTGCCATAAGGGTGGTGTCATCTGCATATCTGAGGTTATTGATATTTCTCCTGGAAATCTTGATTCCAGCTTGTGTTTCTTCCAGCCCAGCGTTTCTCATGATGTACTCTGCATAGAAGTTACATAAGCAGGATGACAATATACAGCCTTGACATACTCCTTTTCCTATTTGGAACCAGTCTATTGTTCCATGTCCAGTTCTAACTGTTGCTTCCTGACCTGCATACCAATTTCTCAAGAGTCAGATCAGGTCGAGTATTCCCACCTCTTTCAGAATTTTCCACAGTTTATTGAGATCCACACAGTCAAAGTCTTTGGCATAGTCAATAAAGCAGAAATAGATGTTTTTCTGGAACTCTCTTTCTTTTTTGATGATCCAACAAATCTTGGCAATTTGTTCTCTGGTTCCTCTGCCTTTTCTAAATCCAGCTTGAACATCTGGAAGTTCTCAGTTCATGTATTTTGTTGAAGCTTGGCTTGGAGAATTTTGAGCATTACTTTGCTAGTGTGTGAGATGAGTGCAATTGTGTGGTAGTTTGAACACTCTTTTCCTTTGCCACCTTTCCTTCATAATTGGAATGAAAATTGACCTTTTCCAGTCCTGTGGCCACTGCTGAGTTTTCCAAATTTGCTGGTATATTAAATGCAGCACTTTCAAAGTATCATCTTTTATGATTTGAAAGAGCTCAACTGGAATTCTATCACCTCCACTAACTTTGTACTGATGCTTCTTAAGGTCCACTTGACCTTGCATCCCAGGATCGCTGGCTTTAGATGAGTGATTACACCATCTTGGTTATCTGGATCATGAAGATCTGTTTTGTATATTCTTTTTGGATATTCTTTCTGTGTATTCTTGCCACCTCTTCTTAATATCTTCTGCTTCTGTTATGTCCCCACCATTTCTGTCCTTTATTGAGCCCATCTTTGCATGAAATGTTCCCTTGGTATCTGTAATTTTCTTGAAGAGATCTCTAGTCTTTCCCATTCTATTCTTTTCCTCTATTTCTTTGCACTGATCAATGAGAAGGCTTTCTTATCTCTCCTTGCTATTCTTTGGAACTCTGCATTCAAATGGGTATTTCTTTCCTTTTCTCCTTTGTTTTCTTCTTCTCTTCTTTTCACACCTATTTTTAAGGCTTCCTCTGACAGCCATTTTGCTTTTTTGTGTTCATTTTTCTTGGGGATGGTCTTGATCCCTGTCTCCTGTACAGTATCATGAATCTCCACCCACAGTTCATCAGGCAGTCTATCAATTCTGTTCCCTTAAATATGTGTTTCACTTCCACTGTATAATCATAAGGGATTTGATTTAGTTCATACCTGAATGACTTAGTGGTTTCCCCCACTTTCTTCCATTTAAGTCTGAATTTGACAATAAAAAGTTCATTATCTGAACCACAGTCAGCTCTCAGTCTTATCTTTGCTGATTGTATAGAGATTTTCCATCTTTGGATGAAAAGAATATAATCAATCTGATTTTGGTGTTGACTATCTGGTAATGTCCATGTGTGAAGTAGTCTCTTGTGTTGTTGGAAGAGGGTATTTGCTATGACCAGTGCAATCTCTTGGCAAAACTCTATTAGCCTTTGCCCTGCTTCATTCTGTACTCCAAGGCCAAACTTTCCTGTTATTCCAGGTGTTTCTCAACTTCCTACTTTTGCATACCAATCCCCTATAATGAAAAGGACATCTTTTGGGGGTGTTAATTTTAAAAGCCTTGTAGGTCTTCATAGAACCGTTCACCTTCAGCTTTTTTAGCATCACTGGTTGGGGTATAGACTTGGATTGCCATGATATTGAATGGTTTGCCTTGGAAATTAATAGAAATCATTCTGTCATTTTTGACAGAGTACTGCTTTTCAGACACTTTTGTTGACTATGATGGCTACTCAATTTCTTCTAAGGGATTTTTTCCCACAGTAGTAGATATAATGGTAATCTGAGTAAAATTTACCCATTCCAGTCCATTTTAGATCACTGATTCCTAAAGTGTTGATGTTCACTCTTGCCATCTCCTGTTTGTCACTTCCAATTTGCCTTGTTTCATGGACTTAACATTCCAGGTTCCTATGCAACATTGCTGTTTACAGCATCGAACCTTCCTTCCATCACCAGCCACATCCACAACTGTGTGTTGTTTTTGCTTTGGCTCCATCTCCTCATTCTATCTGGAATTATTTCTCCACTTATCTCTGGTTTAACTTACATGCAGAAAACATCATGAGAAACACTGAGCTGGAAGAAGCACAAGCTGGAATCAAGACTGCCAGGGGAAATATCAATAACCTCAGGTATGCAAATGGCACCACCCTTATGGCAGAAACTGAAGAGGAACTAAAAAGCTTCTTGATGAAAATGAAATAAGAGAGTGAAAAAGCTGGCTTAAAGCTCAACATTTTTGATATTGAATGGTTTGCCTTGGAAATTAATAGAAATCATTCTGTCATTTTTGACAGAGTACTGCTTTTCAGACACTTTTGTTGACTATGATGGCTACTCAATTTCTTCTAAGGGATTTTTTCCCACAGTAGTAGATATAATGGTAATCTGAGTAAAATTTACCCATTCCAGTCCATTTTAGATCACTGATTCCTAAAGTGTTGATGTTCACTCTTGCCATCTCCTGTTTGTCACTTCCAATTTGCCTTGTTTCATGGACTTAACATTCCAGGTTCCTATGCAACATTGCTGTTTACAGCATCGAACCTTCCTTCCATCACCAGCCACATCCACAACTGTGTGTTGTTTTTGCTTTGGCTCCATCTCCTCATTCTATCTGGAATTATTTCTCCACTTATCTCTGGTTTAACTTACATGCAGAAAACATCATGAGAAACACTGAGCTGGAAGAAGCACAAGCTGGAATCAAGACTGCCAGGGGAAATATCAATAACCTCAGGTATGCAAATGGCACCACCCTTATGGCAGAAACTGAAGAGGAACTAAAAAGCTTCTTGATGAAAATGAAATAAGAGAGTGAAAAAGCTGGCTTAAAGCTCAACATTTAGAAAACAAAGATCATGGCATCTCATCCCATCACTTCATGGGAAATAGATGGGGAAACAGTGGAAACAGTGTCAGACTTTATTTTGGGGGGCTCCCAAATCACTGCAGATGGTGACTGCAGCCATGAAATTAAAAGATGCTTATTCCTTTGGAAGGAAAGTTATGACCAACCTAGGTAGTATATTCAAAAGCAGAGACATTACTTTGCCAACAAAGGTCCATCTAGTCAAGGCTATGGTTTTTCCAGCAGTCATGTATGGATGTGAGAGTTGGACTGTGAAGAAGGCTGAGCACCGAAAAATTAATGCTTTTGAACTGTGATGTTGGAGAAGACTCTTGAGAGTCCCTTGGACTGCAAGGAGATCCAACCAGTCTATTCTAAAGGAGATCAGCCCTGGGATTTCTTTGAAAGGAATAATGCTAAAGCTGAAACTCCAGTGCTTTGGCCACCTGATGTGAAGAGTTGACCCATTGGAAAAGACTCTGATACTGGGAGGGATTGGGGCAGGAGGAAAAGGGGACGACAGCAGATGAGATGGCTGGATGGCATCACCAGCTCAATGGATGTGAGTTTGAGTGAACTCCGGGAGTTATGATGTACAGGGAGGCCTGGCGTGCTGCGATTCATGGGATCGCATGACTAAGCGACTGAATTGAACTGAACTGATCTCTTGTTGCATATTGGGCACCTACCGATCTGGGAAGTTCATCTTTCAGTGTCTTATCTTTTTGTCTTTTCATGAAGTGGTCCACATTTTGTGCTTAGTCACTCAGTCATGTCCAACTCTTTGTGACCCATGGCCTATAGCCCACCAGGCTCCTCTGTCCATGGAGATTCTCCGGGCAAGAATACTGGAGTGGCTTGCCATGCCCTCCTCCGGGGGATCTTCACAACTCAGGGATCGTACCCAGGTCTTCTGCATTGCAGGTGGATTCTTTACTATCTGAACCAGCAGGAACTGAATCAGAAAAGAAATAATCCTTTCCAAAGTAGAGGTATTAATACATTGAATACATCTTTCTCTTGTCAGCCAATTTAATGAATTACATGATTTTGATATCTCAGACATTATATTATTGGTGTGTAAAATTGTGTACAGAGTACAAATTTTAATTTTTATTTTCTTTACAGAGGTCATTTGTATTCTTTGCTAGTTTCAATATATGTGATTGTTGTTGCTATTCTAACATTTTGTTGTTGTTGTTTAGTCGCTAAGTCATGTCCAACTCTTTGTGAGTCCATGGACTATAGCCCATGGGATTTCCCAGGCAACAATACGGGATTGTGTTGCCATTTCCTTCTTCAGGGTTTCTCCTGATTCAGGAACCAAACTTGCATCTCCTGCATTGGCAGGTATTGGCAGGCAGATTCTTTATGGCTGAGCCACCAGCAAAGCCCTATCCAATTTTAATTGTTTTAATGATGGGGTGTGGGAAGGCTGTGAGAGGATCCTGAATAAGCCAATGGGCATAAAAATTACCTTGAGCTGAAGACATTTGAGTTCCTGATATCCTTAACTGCTTGAATGCAGAGACTCCAAATCAGCTCAGTAGACAAAAACTCTTTCCTCAGAATAACTTCAATTTTCTCTTCCCAAAGATAAATCAGTGCTATACCCAAACAGACATTATCAGAAAACTACCATCTCACCTATCTTTTCTTATAAGGGCTTATTTATATATCCCAAAGTTTGTTTTTTTTTTGTTTTTTTTTTTTTTTTTCATAAGTGACCCTTTTCCCTCCTACAAATAAGTTGTTCTCCCCTGTGTCCCACCTTCCCCTGTTAGGAGAGTACTGTGTTTTGTTCTTGTGCTTGCGCTCAGTTGCTCAGTCATGTCTGACTCTTCGTGACCCCATAGCCTATAGACTGCCAGGCTCCTCTGTTCATGGAATTTTCCAGGCAAGAATACTGGAGTGAGCTGTCACTCCCTTCTCCAGGGGATCTTCCCAGCCCAGGGATTGAATCCATGTCTCTTGCATATCCTGCATTGGCAGGCAGATTCTTTACCACTGCACCCCTGGGAAGTCCATTAAGATAGTATATAAACCTCAAATTCTAATTTCTTTGAGCTGCAGTTTGTCGACACTCCAGTGCAGACATACATAATTAAATCTTTTTTTTTTTTTTGTCTTTGCTAATCTATCTTTCGTGAATTTCATTTTCACACCTTCATTAAACCAATCTGAGAGTTGAGGAAAAGTTAGTTCTCCTCAATACTTGCTTTCTTTTGTCTGTTAAGCAAAACTTGGCAGATCTGAAGTATGAGTACAGGAAGTTCATTTCTTTGGAATTTTTTGGTTTCTTAAGGGAAGAATCTTCAAATTCCGGGTCTTACAAGCATATTCCAGAGAGGAGAGAGAAGGTACGAAACGTCTCGTGGTTCACTGGGGCACCTTTCCCTTAACCCTCCTGCTTTCATTCCTGTGCTTACTCCTCTCTATTAAGAGCTCTTGATATTACTGAGCCCAGAGTCTTTCTGGTTAAATTCCTATAAAAATTAAATGTTGGATCAATCTCCTGTGGGAGGCAAGAGTTCATGGGCTTACATACTGCTATTTGTAGGATGCTGGTAGCTTTCTGTGGTCCAACTTGTGATCTTTTCCTTATTTTTTAGGGATTATACTTTTTTCATTTCTATGTTGTAATTCCAGTGAGATTTCAGAGAGAAAGGAGATAAATGTATATGAGGATTCCTCTATTTCAGTGTACTAGCTGTGGTAAGCAAGTTTGTCAACCCTTCCCCCACTTTTATTCCTTGGTGTTACAATTTAGGTGAAATTAGAGAAGTTAGGGAAAAATTGTGAAAGACTTTAAGAAGGATGAAAAGATTATTGTGTGTCTTCAAAAATAAAACCTAGGTGCTATCTGAGTTTGTGATTCTGTGGACTCTCTAAGCCTTCCATTTTCTTTAAGTTTTTCTGAAAATTGTAAAATACCAAATATTCATCAGAGAGATGCAAATTTCCTTGTAGGTAGGGTTGATTATTGCCTTGTTAATATTGTCTGGCTTTCCATCTATTAGGGAATTTTATGTCAGCATATCTGACTTCCCAAACATATGTGTGTACTCTTTGAATTCTCCTTTGAACCTCTTGTAATATATCCCCACATTAATGAGTTATTATTTGATGTGTGTCATTTCAGGTTTCTCTGAGTCATTATTTTATCTCAAATATTCATCAGAGAGATGCAAATTTCCTTGTAGGTAGGGTTGATTATTGCCTTGTTAATATTGTCTGGCTTTCCATCTATTAGGGAATTTTATGTCAGCATATCTGACTTCCCAAACATATGTGTGTACTCTTTGAATTCTCCTTTGAACCTCTTGTAATATATCCCCACATTAATGAGTTATTATTTGATGTGTGTCCATTTCAGGTTTCTCTGAGTCATTATTTTATCTTTTAAAAGTTATTCTAAAGAATATTTTTTTTTCAGTTCAGTGAATTTATTGTAGGTTGAAAAAAAATCAGCATTCACCTCTTTAGTGTACAAAAAGGACACTAGATCTTTTAAGAAAATATTAGGAAACTGAAGATGCAGACGCCTTTCAATTGTACCATTTTGGCAAAAGTGAAAAGTTCTTGTAAACACCAACTCCATAGCTCAAAATAGTTTTTCTCCACAGTACAATATTAAGAATATTGCTAAAGCAATATGAATTTTATGATATTTGAAATCCTAGAAAATAGGGGGGTTTTGTTATGATTTTATGAGTGAGATTATAGATTTATATTTCTATTTTCAATGTGGAAACATTATTTAAGAAATAGTGACAGGCTTCCCTGGTGGTTCATTGGTAAAGAATCTGCCTACCAATATAGAAGACATAGATTCAGTCCCTGTCTGGTATGGTTCCACATGCTGCATGACAACTAAGCCCACACACCACAATTTCTGAGCCTGTGCTATAGAGCACAGGAGTCACAACTACTGAAGCCCTCCTGCCCTACAGCCTGTGCTCTGCAGCAAGAGAAACCACCACAGCAAGAGCCCCCACAGCACAGCTAGAGAAAGCCTGCCCACAGCAATGAAGATCCAGCACAGCCAAAAATAAAGAACTAATTGAAAAAGAAAGAGTGACTGTGGAATGCCTAACATAAATAAAGGTTAAAGAAACTAAGATAATGAAGGAAAGAAGCTTTGTCCTGGAGACATTATGTCAATAACCTAAACTTGGTAACCAGACAGATACCATTTTAAAAAGTAACCTGCTGTAATTTCTCAGGGAGTGATATTGAAGAACTAAATGATCTTTTTTCTCAAATGCAAATAAAAATTACTTCAAAGGGTTGTGAGGATTAAATTAAAAAAGTCCATGTAAATTATTTAGCAGAATGCCTATTATGTAGTTAGATAACTGATAAATATAACAGATACCAGATATCTGTACCTAGAGATATGAAGAATTAATAATAGAATTATTGCAAATAACCCTCTTAGATTTTAAAGGTGAAGAGTTCCTGATATTTGAAAATTTCTCCTATTATGTCATGGATACAATTATGAGATGCAATTTCCATCCCTAGATTGGGAAGATCCCCTGGAGTAGGAAATGGCAACCTGCTCCAATATTCTTGCCAGGAAAATCCCATGGACAGAGGAGTATGATAGATTGCAGTCCAAGGGATCACAAAAAGTTGGACATGACTGGGCACACACATATCCTTCTGCATTATCAAAATACCATGAACCCTTTGCACCAAGAGGAAATTAACAGCTAGGTTGAAATATTTTTTTTCCTCCCTTGAAAACTTAATACTCAGAATGATCATTATTAATTTTAAAAAGTAGTTTTTCTATTATATACTTGTAATTTTGATCATGTCTGTGAAATATTATAATAATTTGCCACTTTTGTACAAAACCTTGGAGTATTTTTTCTGTTCTCAAAAAACCTCTCACATTCTTTCTTCTAAATTTCCACTTCCTTTTATGTATATTGACCTTGAAGTATCATAATAGCTATTACTAGTGAGAGGGAAAATACCATTAGACGTACGTTTTTGTCACTGAAAGGGTTTTAGATGCTGCTGCTGCTGGAGGTAATAGTTGTGAAGGTGTTTTAGCTAATGAAGCATGGCCACAAACATACCACTAGATGTTCTTGTGCTGGTTTCTGAGAAAGAAGTTGTTCCTTGTTATTAAAAACTCATCTCCTGTTGCTGATAATATAAACACTTTACCTTCCCTCCTTCTTTTGCTAAAAAATGTCTGCTTTTACAACAATTTACAGCTTTAAAAGAGGATGAGACAAGATCTGGGGAGAAGAGAGGCACATAAAGGAGAGATATTTGTTTAATTTTTACTTGTTTCCTGTATGATAAATGGTTTGTTTTCAACCAAGATTGTTACAAGGATGTTATGGGTTACGACTAATGATTTCAATTGTTTCTATTTCACTGGTTGTTCTCATTAGCACAAATAAGACAAAATGGACCATTTTACCTTGGCCTTGATGTATGAATTCACCAAAACAAAAGTTTAAAAGAGTGAAGGACAATACAAGGGGAGAACAAAAATGTTATCAATGGTTTTACGTAGAGTAGTACTAAAATAACTTTTGCTCTGAAAGTTTTTTTGAGGAATTAAAAAGAAGCTGGGCTGGCTTGGGTTACAAATAAAATGTAAAGTTTTATATTTAAAAAAGGAGACTAATTTTTTTTTTAATGACTACTGTGAGACACACATTTTCACCATGCTTCATCATTCATTGTTCACAATAAAACCTATTCTCCACCCCACCCCACTCCAATTTTTCTTTTTTGAGAAGACTGAGACAAAGAATGTTTAAAAGGCAACTCAACTAATAAATGGCAGAGCTAATATTTGAATTCAACCTTACATGGTTTCAAAAACAAGGCACTTCCTAGATTGCTGTCAACTTAAAATGGAGAAACAATGTTGGCACACCTTTAGCTTGGCATGAAACTGAAACACTTAAAAAATATTGAGAAACCTAGGAGTATGTTTAAGTAGTATTGATTATGTTGGTACCTCGTGTTGATCTCTTATGCATAACCCAACATTGAAAATATCTTTTTTTTCCCATTATATGTTGTGATGTAAGAATAAAAGCAAAGTACAAAACAAATAGGCACTTGAATTCTAATAGCCATAAGCAATAAATGTCAGGCATCTGGGGAAAAAAAAAAAAACAACACTGAGAAACCAGAAGAATGGGTGACGTGATTTTGTTTTGTTTTAATTTTGCCTAAGAGGATTAAGGATTACCTTTTCATAATATTCTTGTCTGATATGGGTTAAACCAAACATCCAGTTCTTCATAGATGAAAGCTGAAGGTGTCTTATATTTGGTGCATATCCAACGATTTTCAGTCTCTTTTCCTGGCAGTGACCCGAGTTTTTCTGATAACTCCTGGATAATATGAAACTCCTCACTGTCTCTGGTGGTTCAGGTGGTAAAGAATCTGCCTGCAATGCAGGAAACCTGGGTTCAATCCCTAGGTTGGAAAGATGTCCTGAAGAAGGATATTATTACCTGCCAGAAGCCAGCGTGAGGAATTCCACCCGTGACAAGGTCATGTGGCAGAGCTCTGATGGCAAGGCTAAATCAGACCTCAGGTTTTCCCCCTGGTATTTCCTGAGCATGTACCGCCAAAAATAAGAATCTGCCTGCTTTTCCACTCTTCTGGACACACTTTGAAAAAAGTCAGCTCAGGGCTTTATTCTTCACCATTTGAAAAGGATGTTTCAGTTAAACCCCCCTCTAATAGCTCTCTAGATTGCCCAACAGGTGCCCCAACCCCAACAGGTGCCCCGACCTCTTACAGCTTATGAATTGCTTACAGCCCCCAAACCATGAAAGGCACAAAGCTTAAAACATCTTAAAGATACAGAGCCTTTTCTAGAGAGTTAAAAATCATATTGGTGATGGGTTTTCACTGTTGACTCAATGATTTCTGCCAGACCTCCATATTCTTTATCTTTTAGGCACCTGGGAAGATGTTAATCAATGTAATTGGGATGTAGAGAAATATATATAGTAGTTTTGATGTTAGCAACACTAGACTTTTGAGTTAATTACTTTTCTTTTGTTATAAATCACTGTACTCCTTTTACTTGTTACACATTGCTGTATCTTTGCTATGTAACAATGAAACTTTATTTAGTACTTTCTGAGAGTGGCACCAGACTTTGGGAAGATCAATACAAATAAGCCTCTGGTTAACAAACCCTTATCAGAAAAAGGCTATAAAATGTTAATTGGCCCTTTTGGCCGGAAGATGATGTAAATCACCTAAGACTTGTGTATACAAGTAGGTATGCAGAAATAAAAACCTGGTTTTGATGAGTCTGGGCTGCTAACGCTGCATAATTTTGTATTACCCATTGATCTCTATGTACAATCAAAAAGGTATAAAAGGCCTTTCTAGACAACAGAGGTCGGGGCCAGTCGCTGGACTGGTTTCCCTCATGTCTCCTCTTTAATTTCAGGCTGAATTCCCATCTGTACCGGGGTGGCTCACCAAGTCTACTTACTTGTCCTGGCCTCTAAGACCCGCGTGAAAGGGAGCGTAAGGCAGGGCACCCTTCGATATTCAAGTGGGTGCCAGTGGCCCAACGTAGATGGTGCACATCTCTTGTCCTGAGATTTCATTGGTCTTCCCTATAAGCCAAGTTATTCAGCATCTTTTCTCCACTTAATTTTCCTACTACACTATTTGTCTCTAATCTAATCTTATATTTCCATATTAATAAATAAATAAGTTCTCCTCGTCTATGCCATCCATGCTTTGAATTTCCCTGGATCCACTGGGGCTGGACCCTGGCAATTACCGTTGGCCAATATTCTTGCCTGGAGAATTCCAAAGGCCTAAGAACCTGGTGGGCTACAGTTCATTTTGTTGCAAAGACAACTGAGCAACTTAACACTTCCCCCCATCCCCCACTGTCTCTGGAGCTAATCAACTGTCAGGATTGATAATATTTTCCTTTAAAAAGTTGGCTTAAAGCTCAACATTCAATGGCATTAAAACATGTATAATATCATATAAGAAATGAATCATCAGTCTAGGTTCAATGCAGGATACAGGATGCTTGGGGCTGGTGCACTGGGATGACCCAGAGGGATGGTATGGGGAGGGAGATGGGAGGGTGGTTCAGAGTTGGCAACACGTGTACACCCATAGCAGAGAATGAGATGGTTGGATGGCATCAACTTTGAACATGAGTTTGGGTAAACTCTGGAAGTTTTTTGATGAACAGGGAGGCTTGGCGTACTGCAGTCCATGGAGTTGCAAAGAGTAGGACAAGACTGAGCAACCAAACTGAACTAAACTCAACAAATCTTATAGTCTTTGCACTCATGTATAAATCTACAATCCTTAATGATCTAATTTTTAGGGATATTGCTAAGTAAAGATTGAAGTTAAGTTAAATTTCTATTTGTTTCCTTCTCTGACAAAGTTTGTTTTGAGGTGGGATATAAAAGGCAAGATCATGGGTTAGTGGCTTAGAATGATTAAATAACTTTAAAGTCATGTTTCACTTATTAAGAGATGAAGCCATGATCTATTACATGAAGTCTTTATTATAATATGTATCCTGGAACACTAAGCTCTACCTTTATTCACTAAATTAT
>SJYC01001467.1:0-17274 GCA_006408675.1 Madoqua kirkii | reverse complement strand
CATGACTGCACAACTGAACTGAAATGAACTGATACATGTAAAGAATGGAAAATAACATTGGCACAGAATAAGTGTTCAATCATTGTAAGCTCTTAGTATTTTACAGTTATAAGGCCTGGAATTATTTTTCTCAAAAATAATTTCGGCAATATTCATTGAACATTTCCATTTTACATGATTTTTATTTCATATTTTTAAACATTCAAATTTTATGTGTGCACATGTATGCATGTCATTAATGTTATTTTTGTTATGTAGATTACTGTGCATGTATAATATTGGTCAAAATTGTTGCACTAATATGTTCCTTTTATTAATGGAAAGGAAGTACTCCATTTGTATCAATTAAGATAGGCAAAATTATACTTGTATAAAAAAATTTGCCTATGACAATATAAGACTGTACACTGGCACTCTGTTCATTTATCTTCTATGAAAAAAGTTATGACCAACCTAGATAGCATATTCCAAAGCAGAGATATTACTTTGCCAAATAAGGTCCATCTAGTCAAGTCTATGGTTTTTCCAGTAGTCATATATGAATATGAGAGTTGGACTGTGAAGAAAGCTGAGCACCGAAGAATTGATGCGTTTGAACTGTGATGTTGGAGAAGACTCTTGAGAGTCCCTTGGACTGCAAGGAGATCCAACCAGTCAATCCTAAAGGAAATCAATCCTGAATATTCATTGGAAAGACTGATACTGTAGCTCCAATACTTTGGCCAACTGATGCAAAGAGTCAACACACTGGGAGAAAACCCGTAATGCTGGGAAAGACTGAAGGCAAAAGGAGAAGAGGATAGCAGAGGATAAAATGTTTTGATAGCATCACTGGCTCAATGGACATGAATTTGCACAAACTCCATTGGATAGTGAAGGACAGGGAAGTCTGGCATGCTGTGCCATGGTGTCACAGAGTTGGACACGCTTAGTGACTGAACAACATGACAATATGAAGTTTCTTTCACCCAGTAAATGTCAAATATATATTGTCACAGTGCTTTGAACATTATAGTCACTTCAGAACCCATACTGATGAAGTTCCACTTTTTTTTTTCCTATTTCTCCTTTTTGAACTTTTTAAATTAATTACTTTATTTTAATTGGAGGGTAATTACTTTACAATATTGTAGTGGTTTTTGCCATACCTTGACGTGAATCAGCCATAGGTGTGCAAGCGTTCCCCATCCTATATCCCCTCCCACGGCCCTCCCCATCCCATCCTTCAGGGTCATCCCATTGCACCAGTCCTGAGCACCATGTCTCATGCATCAAACCAGGACTGCCAATTTATTTCACATAGATAATATACATGTTTCAATGCTATTCTCTCAAATCATCCCACCCTCGCCTTCTTCAAGAGTCCAAAAGTCTGTTCTTTATACACTTGTGTCTCTTTTGCTATCTTTTATATAGGATCCTAATTACCATCTTTCTAAATTCCATATATATGCAGAATGCTTCCAAGTAGGACAAGGAGTATGTCAAGGCTGTATATTGTCACCTTGCTTATTTAACTTCTATGCAGAGCACATCATGAGAAATGCTGGACTGGAAGAAGCACAAGCTGGAATCAAGATTGCCGAGAAAAATATCAATAACCTCAGATATGCAGATGACACCACCCTTATGGCAGAAAGTGAAGAGGAACTAAAAAGCCTCTTGATGAAAGTGAAAGAGGAGAGTGAAAAAGTTGGCTTAAAGCTCAACATTCAGAAAATGAAGATCATGGCATCTGGTCCCATCACTTCATGGGAAATAGATGGGGAAACAGTGGCAGACTTTATTTTGGGGGGCTCCAAAATCACCACAGATCGTGACTGCAGCCATGAAATTAAAAGTCGCTTACTCCTTGGAAGGAAAGTTATGACCAACCTAGACAGCATATTCAAAAGCAGAGACATTACTTTACCAACAAAGGTCCATCTAGTCAAGGCTATGGTTTTTTCAGTGGTCATGTATGGATGGGAGAGTTGGACTGTGAAGAAAGCTGAGCACTGAAGAGTTGATGCTTTTGACCTGTGATGTTGGAGAAGACTCTTGAAAGTCTCTTGGACTGCAAAGTGATGCAACCAATCCATCCTAAAGGAGATCAGTCCTGGGTGTTCATTGGAGGGACTGATGCTGAAGCTGAAACTCCAATACTTTTCCACCTCATGCAAACAGTTGACTCATTGGAAAAGACTCTGATGCTGAGAGGGATTGGGGACAGGAGGAGAAGGGTATGACCGAGTATGAGACGGTTGGATGGCATCACTGACTCGATGTATATGAGCTTGAGTGAACTCCTGGAATTGGTGATGGACGAGGAGGCCTGGCGTGCTGGGATTCATGGGGTGACAAAGAGTCGGATACGACTGAGCAACTGAACTGAACTGAACTGATGCACTAATATACTGTATGGGTGTTTTTCTTTCTGATTTGCTTCACTCCCTGGCTCCAGTTTCATCCACCTCATATGAATTGATTCAAATGCATTATTTTTAAAAGCTGAGTAATGTTCCATTGTGTATATGTACCACAGAATTGTTGTCCCCTCATCTGCCGATGGACATCTAGGTTGCTTCCATGTCCTGGCTATTGTAAACAGTGCTGTGATGAACATTATGATGAACATGTCTCTTTCAATTCTGGTTTCCTCAGTGTGTATACCCAGTAGTGGGATTGCTGGATCATATGACCATTCTATTTCCAGTTTTTTAAAGAATCTCCACACTGTTCTCCACTGTGGCTGTAGTAGTTTGCATTCCCACCAACTATTTAAGAGAGTTCCGTTTTCTATGCACCTTTTCCAGCATTTATTGTTTGTAGACTTTTTGATAGCAGCCATTCTGACCTGTGTGAGATCGTACCTCACTGTGGTTTTGATTTGCATTTTTCTGATAATGAGTGATATTAAGCATCTTTTCATGCGTTTGTTAGCCATCTGTACGTCTTCTTTGGAGAAATGTATGTTTAGTTCTTTGGCCCATTTTATGATTGGGTCATTTATTTTTCTGGAGTTGGAAGCTCCATCTTTAAATGAACGTTTGCAATTAACTCAGTACAATAAAGAGAACATGGAAAATCAAAATTTGGTCCTTTAAGCTTCTACTGATAACACACATAATTTTTCCGCACATTTCATTGGAAAAAACATGCTGCATGGCCACTCATGTTTTTAAAAAGTTAGAAAGTAGTGTTCAACTATGTGTCTGGAATATTTATGAGCATGTGTATTAAATACTATACCATTTTTACTATTTTTCAAAGCGGTTTTTATCTCTGTTTCCCTTGTCATTTTGCCAGAAAAAAAGTTGAATTATTTTCCAAAACTTCAATGACTCTTTGTCATACACTTGGGAATAATTTTTCACGTAAGAATTTGAAAGTTTTATAATTTGTATCAAAAATTGCTTCTCTTCTCATGCATTCTCTCCTCATGCAAGTGTCTCATTCATTTCTTCATGCACTTAATCTCACAATCGTGTTTGCAGCTACTTTGAGAGATAATCCTTTATTCCCATCAGATTTTCTAGTTAGTTATGAGTAATAAACCTGAAAGCCACTAATTCTTATGTTTGGTTTATCCCTGCCAAACAATAAATTAGCTAATAAATTGTAAACATTTCCTTTTATTTTCCTAGAACTTGTTATAAGTATTCTTTTTCATACAATCATATTATTGCAATATTGATAATACACCTTTTCTAGTTAAAGCTATTAATATGTGTGTTTTTCTTATTGCATCAATTACATATTCTAAGCAATATTCAATGTGTAATGGGAAGAGAAAATATATATTCAAATGTAATGATCACTAGATAGATTTGTCTTCTATATGAAATAGACAGCAAAACTATTGTCATGAACGAAATGCATGTCTCTTCTGTTTCTTTCTCCTTTGCAACACTAGTTCAGGTAATATGAAAATGTCTCTACTTCTATCTGATAGATTTTTTTTTTCAAATAAGATATCTAGATGGCCAACAAACACATGAAAAGATGCTCAGCATCACTAATCATTGAAGAAATGCAAATCAATACCACAATGAAATATCACACCACACATCTCAAAATAGCTGTCATCAAAATGACAACAAATAACAAATGCTGGCTAAGATGTGGAGAAAAGGAAAACTTCCTGCCCTGTTGGTACAAATATAAATTGGTGCAGCCACTGTGGAAAATAGTATGAAGGTTTCTTAAAGTAATTAAAATTGACCTGCCATATGATTCTACTGCTGGGTATTTTTCCAAACAAAACAGAATCACTAGTTCAACAAAGATATATACACCCCTCTTTTCCTTGGCTATTCACCATAGTCAGGATATGGAAACATTGTTAGTGTCCATCAACAGATGAATGGATAGAGAAGATGTGACATATATATGAAATATTATTCAGCTATAGAAAATAATGAAAGCTTGCCATTTGCTACAAAATGGATGGACCTAGGAGACATTATGCTATGTAAATTAAATCAGATAGAAAAATACAAATACTGTTTTATTTTACTTACACGTGGAACCTAAAAAAACTAAATTAACAGAGAAATACATTTAAACAGAAACATAGTTATAAATACAGAGAACAAACAGGTGGTAGCCAGGCAGAGGAGGTGTGAAGAAAGAAATTTTGAAAGAGATTAAGAGAAACAAATATCTAGGTATAAAATAAATAAGTCGTAGAGATGAAATGTACAGAGTAGGGAATATAGTCAATAATGATGTATTATCTTTGCATAGTAGCAGGTGGTAACTAGAGTTTTTGCAGTGATAATTTTGTAATCAACAGAAATATCAAATCATGTTGATTTGATGTACAATGATGTTGTACATCAAATCATGTTGATTTGATGTACAACGATGTACATCATGAAGTAACATAGTGTTGCTATGTCAATTATATTGACTGCTATTGTTCACTTGCTCAGTTGCATTCAACTCTTTGCAACACCATAGGCTACAACATGCCAGGCTTCCCTGTTCTTCACTATCTCATGAAGTTCGCTCAAATTCATGTTCATTGACTCGGTGATGCAATCAAACCATCTCGTCCTCTGTCTTCACTTTCTTCTTTTTCTTCAATCTTTCTGAATATCAGGTTCTTCTACAATGAGTAGTTCTTCGCATCAGGTGGCCAAAGTATTGGAGCTTCAGCTTCAGCATCAGTCCTTCCAATGAATATTCAGGGTTGATTTCCTTTGGGAATGACCTGTTTGATCTCCTTGCAGTCCAAGGGACTCTCAGGAGCCTTCTCCATCACCACAGTTCAAAAGCATCAATTCTTTGGTGCACAGCCTTCCTTATAGTCCAACTTTCACACCCATACATGACTACTGGGAAAAGCATAGCTTTGACTATACAGACCTTTGTTGGCAAAGTGATGTCTACTTTTTAATACTGTCTCGATGGATCATAACTTTTCTTCCAAGGAGCAAATGTCTTTTAATTTCATGGCTGCAGTCACCATCCAGGTGATTTGGAGGTCAAAAAAGTAAAATCTGTCACTGTTTCCATTTCTTCCCCATCTAGTTGCCCTGAAGCGATGGGAGCAGATGCCATGATCTTAGTTTTTTGAAAGTTGAGTTTTAAGCCAGCCTTTTCACTCTTCTTTTTCACTTTCATCAAGAGGCTCCTCAGTTCCTCTTCACTTTCTGCCATTAGAGTGATATCATCTCCATATCTGAGGTTATTGATATTTTTCCTGGCAATCTTGATTCCAGCTTGTGTTTCATCCAGCCCCACATTTCACATGATGCCAAAGAATTGATGCTTTTGAACTGTGGTGTTGGAGAAGACTCTTGAGAGTCCCCTGGACTTCAAGGAGATCCAACCAGTCCATTCTGAAGGAGATAAGCCCTGGGGTTTCTTTGGAAGGAATGAAGCTGAAGCTGAAACTCCAGTACTTTGGCCACCTCATGCGAAGAGTTGACTCATTGGAAAAGACTCTGATGCTGAGAGGGATTGTGGGCAGGAGGAGAAGGGGACAACAGAGGATGAGATGGCTGGATGGCATCACGGACTCAATGGATGTGAGTCTGTGTGAACTCTGAGAGATGGTAATGAACAAGGAGGCCTGGCCTGCTGCGATTCATGGGCTCGCAAAGAGCTGGACACGACTGAGCGACTGAACTGAACTCTGCATAGAAGTTACATAAACTGTGTGACAACAACCCTGGTGCACTCCTTTCACAGTTTTGAACCAGTCCATTATTCCATGTCTGGCTCTCTGTTGCTTCTTGACCTGCATACAGGTTTCTCAGGAGGCAGGCAAAGTGTTCTGGTTTTCTCATCTCATGGAAAATTTTCCAGTTTGTTGTGATCCACACAGCCAAAGGCTTTTGTGTATTCAATGAAGCAGAAATGGATGTTTTACTGGAATTTCCTTGCTTTTTCCACAATCCAGTGGATGTCGGCAATTTGATCTCTAATTCCTCTGCCTTTTCTAAATCGAGCTTGTACACCTGTAATTTCTCAGCTAATGTACTGCTGACGCCTAACTTAAAGTATTTTGACCATTACCTTGCTAACATGTGAAATGAATGCAATTGTGTGGTAGTTATAAGGTAAATAAATACTAAGGTTATATGCATAGAGTGAATAAAATGATTAAAACTGCTGTATGTGATATATAAAAGTTGTTAAGAGTAAATCCTGAGGTCTCATCAGAGAGAAAATTTATCTTTAAATTTTATTTTACATATGTATGACATGATGGATGTTCACTGAACTTACTGTGGTGGTATTCATTCCACAACATGCATTGTGATGTTGACTTACATACACTGGACTTAGAGTCAAATCAGTACGTTTTATACCATAAAATTATGCAGTGCTTCATGCCAATCAAACTGGAAGAAAAAATGATTTGTGCTTCTATTAGTAACAAATTAATATGGATTGCTGTTACTGCTATGGTTTGTTGACTGAGTCACTATTAAAAGAAATGATAAATTTTGGTTACAGGCTAGTGAAAATAACCCACCCATATGCCTGATAATACTGAATTCTGGTTTTTGACCTTAGGTTGTAAACCCACGTTGTAGTAGATCAAATGAGAATGTTGAGGTTAGAAATATAATGTGCCTCAGTTCAGTTCAGTGGTTCAGTTGTGTCCAACTCTTTGTAACCCATGAATCACAGTACGCCAGGCCTCCCTGTTCATCACCAACTCTCCGTGTTCACTCAGATTCACATCCATCCAGTCAGTGACACCATCCAGTCATCTCATTCTCTGTTGTCCCCTTCTCCTCCTGCCCCCAATCCTCCCAGCATCAG
The DNA here is from genome assembly GCA_006408675.1 of Madoqua kirkii. Classification (NCBI taxonomy): domain Eukaryota; kingdom Metazoa; phylum Chordata; class Mammalia; order Artiodactyla; family Bovidae; genus Madoqua; species Madoqua kirkii. The sequence goes on along the minus strand of SJYC01001467.1, from coordinate 10,011 downwards.
AGTCTTTTCCAATGAGTCAACTATTCACATGAGGTGGCCAAAGTACTGGAGTTTCAGCTTTAGCATCTTTCAGCTTTAGCATCATTCCTTCCAAAGAAACCCCAGGGCTGATCTCCTTCAGAATGGACTGGTTGGATCTCCTTGCAGTCCAAGGGACTTTCAAGAGTCTTCTCCAACACCACAGTTCAAAAGCATCAATTCTTCGGTGCTCAGCCTTCTTCACAGTCCAACTCCCATAACCATACATGACTACTGGAAAAACCATAGCTTTGACTAGACGGACCTTAGTCCGCGAAGTAATGGCTCTGCTTTTCAATATGCTATCTAGGTTGATCATAGCTTTCCTTCCAAGGAGTAAGCATCTTTTAATTTTATGGCTGCAGTCACCATCTGTAGTGATTTTGGAGCCCCCCAAAATAAAGTCTGAAACTGTTTCCACTGTTTCCCAATCTATTTTCCATGAAGTGATACTACCGGATTCCATGATCTTTGTTTTCTGAATGTTGAGCTTTAAGCCAACTTTTTCACTCTCCTCTTTCACTTTCATCAAGAGACAATTTCGTTCCTCTTCACTTTCTGTCATAAGGGTGCTGTCATCTGCATATCTGAGGTTATTTATATTTCTCCCAGTCACCTTGATTCCAGCTTGTGCTTCTTCCAGTCCAGCATTTCACATGATGCATTCTGCATAGAAGTTAAATAAGCAAGGTGACAATATATAGCCTTGACATACTCTTTTTCCTATTTGGAACCAGTCTGTTGTTCCATGTCCAGTTCTAACTGTTGCTTCCTGACCTGCATACAGATTTCTCAAGAGGCAGGTTAAGTGGTCTGGTATTCCCATCTCTTGAAGAATTTTCCACAGTTTATTGTGATCCACACAGTCCAAGGCTCTGGCATAGTCAATAAAGCAGAAATAGATGATTTTATGGAACATTCTTGCTTTTTCCATGATCCAGCAGATGTTGGCAATTTGCTCTCTGGTTCCTCTGGCTTTTCTAAAACCAGTTTAAACATCAGGGAGTTCACAGTTCCCGTATTGCTGAAGCCTGGCTTGGAGAATTTTGAGCATTACTTTACTAGCATGTAAAATGAATGCAATTGTGCAGTAGTTTGAACATTCTTTGGCATTGCCTTTCTTTGGGATTGGAATGAAAGCTGACCTTTTTCATTCCTGTGGCCACTGCTGAGTTTAGTACCTACTAAACTGGACATCACATCTGTTTTTTTTTTTTTTAAGAATACTTCAGGTTGGTATTAAAGATTTTAGAGAATTATTAAATGAAGGAACAACTCAAAGAGTCTAGAATACTTTCCTTAAAAAAAAAAAAAAAAAAAACTTCCTTTAAATTAACTATGTAACACTTGAACACAAGCATAACAATTCCTTAATAAAAAGACCCTGATGCTGGGAAACGTTGACAGCAGTAGGAGCAGAGGGCAACAGAGGACGAGATGGTTGGATAGCATCTCCAACTCAGTGAACATAAACTGAGCAAACTCCAGGAGACAGTGAAGCACAGGGAAGCCTGGGGCACTGCAGTCAATGGAGTCGCACAGAATTGGACACAACTTAGTGACTAAACAGCAACAACAATAGTCATAAATAACTTATGGCAAGAAAGAAATAACATTTCTATGAGCCACTGTCTAGAAAACTTAGTACAATATGTGATGTGTCACATAGGAATTTACCTTTCTTTATCACCTATCAGAAAAAAAGATGTCTTGAAGAGAGGGGACCCCTAATCAAATTTATTCCACAAGTTTTCAGAGCATAAAATGTGATCAGTTTCATTCTCAATTACAATCCAAAAACACAGTTATTTAAATTTATTAAAACTTTGCTTCTTTAAAAATAATGTGAGGTGTTATTTTTTTTATAATGTATCAAAATCTTTACCATAAGAAAGTTAAGATAACACTTTTGAGAGTCCTGTCCAACTCTCAGTGACCCCATGGACTGCAACCCACCAGGCTCCCCCGTCCATGGGATTTTCCAGGCAAGAGTACTGGGGTGGAATGCCTATGCTTCCCAAAAAGTATAAGCCAAGGCCAACTAGATAATAGTACCACCTTGTAAATCAAACCAAATATTATGAAAAGAAGGAAGGATAAATGCCAAACAAAACACAAAAAGCCTCCCACATCTCAACGGTAAAGTAATTAAAGAAAGACCTTGATTAATATCTCAGATCCTCCACACATACCCAACTATATGATGTGCTGTGGGGATACATGGAGTTAGAAAAAGACATGGGTCTTACCATCAAAAAATACAAAACGCAACTGGGAAACATATCATATAGTCAGAGCTTGGCTTTTGGACAGTCCTCACAAACTATAAGACCAGAACAGAGGAATGGGGACATATTTAAAGGATCAGAAAAATATCGACGTTGGAAGAGATATCAAAGAACAGGCATGGTATATGCAAATTTAAGAAAACGTCCATGATTTTACTTTCAAGGAAGGAAGGAACCTAACACTAGGAAGCCCAGATTCTGGGGTTGATAAAATGCCCTGTTTAAAGAGCTTAGCAAGGTCCCAGTCCTTGTCCAACTGTAGCAGGAAAACGTACTAGATCTCAATAGATTCAGCAATCCACTACGAGAAGATAGTAATATCTCTCAAGGTAACCCATAGAAGAGAAAGCCTAGCTGCAGAGTTGGAGTTATGCAGTGGGATGCATTTACTAAGGAGAACTCTGAGTGTCACCATTAAAACTCAATATCTGGCAAAAAGTCTTTTTTGTACCATATGTGTGTAAGTAAGTCCCCTACATATGAGTGAGTTCCATCCCAAGAACTCTGAAAGTCCATCAAATTTAGCCTAGGTACCCAACCAACACAATTGTCTATACAATGTGTGTGTGTGTGCTCAGTCATGTCTGACTCTTTGTGACCCCATGGACTGTAGCCTGCCAAGTTCCTCTGCCCATGGAGTTTTCCAGGCAATACTGGAGGGGATTGCCATTTCGTATTCCAGGAGATCTTCTTGATTCAAGAATCAAGCCCATGTCTCTTGTGTCCCCTTCATTGGCAGGCAGATTTTTTACCACTGCCCCACCTGGGAATCTCCTGGCTATACAGTACTGTACTGTAATAGGTTTATAATACTTTCCATACAAATAATACATTTAAAAAAAACACAAAAAATAAAACATTTTAAATCTTACAGTACAGTACTTTGAAAAGTATGATGGCGCAATACAACAGCTGGCATACTGGGGCTGGCATCAAGTGAACAAGAAAGAAGAGCTACTAACTGGAGGAGGGAGAGAAGGTGGGAGATGGTTGAAGTTAGGGATCATCCGCAATCGGAGGTGGAGGGCAAGCTGCAGTTTCACTCGCCCCTAACTTTGATGGCACAGATTCTCATTTCTTGCTGGATTCAATTCAATCTCCCATCTTGAAAACAGTCCCGTGATATCTGGATAGTAACTCTTTTTTTTCTCATCATAGATGGCACAGTACCACTGGTTTACCTTCTGAACAGCTGGTGCAACCTTTGTGCACTGCTCTACACTTGAGTCCAGTGCCTCAAAAAAATAACACTGCCTCCTCAAATAAAGGAAATTTCCTTGCCATTTCCTATGTTATGAACCTCTTTTGTTCTTCAGTTGCTTCTTTTCTCTTTTATCTTTCTTGGCATTTCTTAGCAGTAAAGCTACATCACTGCCACTTTTACCTTGCGTCCAGGCATCCTAGGCTTGAAATAAAGATACTGTACTTCATACAGTACTACAGAGTAAAGTAAACAAAAACATGGCTACTGGTCAAGGCTGGAAACATGTAGCAGAGTACTCCAGACAGATGAACTTATGTATGTGACTGAACATGGGAATGCACATTTGCACCTTTGAAAATTCACAAAAACTTGAAGGTTCATTTATAGGGGACCTACTGTGCTGTTCAACTCACATCCTGCATGGGGTTTGCTTGCATGCATGCCAAGACCATGCTTCTCCCAGTTTCTCCCATCAGTGATAAAGAATGACAGAAGTACTGTGTTGGCCTATTGTTATAGTACATGGAATTTTCTAATGAAGGCTTTTGAGTCAAGGGTACATATGGATCTGGTTGAAACTTTCTTAGAACTGAGGTGTAGTGTGAGACTATTGCTATTTAATCTGCCCTCTTTCCACTCTCTTTTCACAAGTATCAGATATGCATCATGGTCTGCTGAGTCTCCCTGCATACTCCTATTCTCCCTTTAATCCATCACAGTCAGTTAATAATCTCTTGAATGTCTAATCTCATTTTAGCATCTGTTTCTTAGAGGACCCAGACTAACACCAGAACTTATATTTAGATTGCCCACTTCTTTCTCTTTCTTAATTACCAGCACTACATTAAGGTTTCATTTATTCCTATCAAATTCTCTATCCAGCATTTGATCTTCCTCCACACTGCCAGCCTTTATTTCTCTGCTGTCATTCTTGTTCTTACCCATCCTTGAATTCACACTCAGGATTATTTGTTTTATGCCTAGTTATCTGCCTAGGAAAACATTACTGATTTCTTAATGGCATACCTTCAGTGGTGCACTTGTAAATGTTTATCAACAGACTTTCTAGGGGGAAAATCCCCTAAGTTGTAGCAACTGTCTACTTCAGTTGTGTGAAGAACCCCACCATGGTCCATTTCAAAATGCCAACATACATTGATGAAAATACACTGGGAAGAGATGTACTCAGTTAGCTATCGTAACCTGTATATGCTGACTTCAGCACAATACTGTACATTTCTATTTTCAACCCACCTGTATTCTAGTCTCCATATCCTAGAAAAAAAAAATCCTTTGCATAATTTTTTTCTTTTCTGTCTATCCTGGGCAGCAACAATGTGGCAGTGATTTAGCTGTGAATCAAAAGTTTCAGAATATTAAAAAAAATTGTTTCCTGTTTCTGTCATGCTTCTGGATATCATAAGTGAAATTTCAGAGCAAGAAGGCTATCAGTATTATGTAGTATATGTTGTTTCTGATTGAGGTAATAAAAAAAGTTTGGGGAGTACATTTTAAAGGTATCATATATGAAAATATTGGTAAATATGAGACTGCAAGTCAAATAAGGCTTAAAATCTGTGATAACTCTGAAACTGCTAAAAAGTAGCTTTGCTTAAAAGCCACTACATTAATTGTACAGCTATTTTTTAAAATCGCCTTCTCTCATGCTAAGATACTTTTTTTCCCAAATATCATGGTGAGAAAGAAAAAAGAAATGTGAAGAAATATGGGAAAATGAATTAATGTGATCAGTAGAATGATGTTACAACTGATAGTTTCTCTCATGGAAAGAAAGGGATAGACTGTCATTTCAGCTGGCATTAACTTCCCCCAGAAACTCCTAGAGATACATATAAGAGCTTCCTTGATAAAAGCACATTAATTTTTCCATCATGCTCTGAAAACAGCATTTGAGCAGAGTTCCTGGCTTTGGATTTTTAAAGTTGAGAAACATAAGGTCCTAGAAATTAATTGCCTTATTCCCACCTTGCCCAGTCTGATTCCAGCATACTTCTCATTTATCTTGCCAGAATGAGGATTACCAAATATATTTTCCTTGTAAATTTTTAGACTCTTCCCAAACCAAAATCCCTAAAATATATTTCTCATAAAGCAAGACTTTTTCCAGATTCCAGAATTTTAAAGATTGTTCCACTCTTTCAGTGTTTTATTTGTTCCTTTCATCACCATACTTAATACATTGCTTACATATAGAGTTTATACCGTAATATTTATAAAATTATATCATTTTACAGCTTATTGTTTTTATGGCAGTAATCTTTATATTGGTGCTTTCTCTTTTATAAGAAAAAGTATAGAGACATACTTAAGAATATAAGCATTCGAGAAAGATTCCTGGGTAGAAAAAATGATGCTAACATTAGGACTTGCTGATTAAGAGATAGACAAAGATATTTGAAGTCCAATAACAGAATGAGACTCAAGTTTTGACTCTTCCATTTACTGGTTTTGTGAAATTTAGAGATTTGCTCTTAATATCTTCATCCCTGTACATAAGAATGATAAAAAATAATGCCTATTTTAGAGAGCAATTGGAAGAGTAAAGGGGAGAATATATGTTCATTGCATAGTAATCTTCCTAGCACTTAGTGAGAACTTAGCAAATATTAGCTATTAGTGCTGTACATGAATAGGTAGTTGTTTTACATGAAGGGTTCACACACACTCTTCTGAACTCTGAATTCAGTGGCTTCATATTAGTAGCTTGAAATTTGACATGGTGCAATAACTAGCCATAGAAATTGGGACACAATACAAAACAGTTTGGTTTTTGTTTCTGCTTTTCCTAGAGAGCCTACTCCTAAAAATTTACTAGCATACCACTAATGTCTGGTTTACTAGTGTTGTTCTTTTATACAGTTGTTCTAAATGGGTTAAAGGCAAAACAATGGACAAGTAATTGAATAAGATGAGTTCTCAGTACAAATTGGCCAGGAAATGAAGTAATTTCTGAAGCAGTAGCTAGAAATGGAAGTACTGACCTAAGTAGCTGAAGCCTTCCTTTGAAGAATTATGTTCAGATGTGTAATTCTGGTAATTGCCAGGAATCTATTCAGCTTTGGTAGCCTGTGGGCTAGGTCCTCTTTAGTGGGTCACAAGCTAAAGATTATGTTTTTATTTTATATGCTAAATTATCCAGATTTTATACTCTGCATCAATATGCAGATGAGTCTTCAGTATATTATTTCTTAATTGTTTCAATCTCGTCTCTGCTGTGCTATGCAGCTGTGGAGGAGAAAACTTAGCTCCACTCTTGGGTCAAAGAATAGAGGCAGGGCGGTGGCAGTGGCCATCCACTCTTGTGAGAGAGACCATCATGGGGACCCAGAGGGAAGGGAAATTTTGTGGAGGAAAATTGGGCTTAGTCATTCTTCTGATTCTTGAAACAAGAAGACTCTATTTCAAATACCAACTTTTAACTTTGTGCTTTATTTTTACTAACTACATTTTTCTTATATTATCAACAGCTTATTTCAGGCTGTTATTTAAATTTTCATCTTGCTTCTGTTGTTGCGATTGCCTCCTAACTGTATTTACAGCTTCTAATAGTTTTCTGTCCTAATGCTCTTTGTATTAACTTCTAAAAGAGAAAGAGATGGAGAAAGTGAAAGAGTAACCAACGTTTCTCATTAATTTGTGCTGTGTAAAATATTGTATATACACTCATCTATCTGGAATTCAAGATCCTTCCCAATATGATTTTAGTCTGCCTTTTTAGACTTGCCTCACATTACTCTGTCCCATATACCATAAAAAGAAACTAAATTGAACTATTTTTTTTTCATTTTTTATTATTACTTTTTTACTTTACAATATTGTGGTATATGATTTGGGCTTGTTAAAATAAAGAAATCAACTGAGTCCATTTTAAATATTTTATTGGTGTTATTCAATGATTCGTGAATCGAGAAGCATCAAATCTAGTAGATAGAAAGGAGTTCTGAGAAGCTGTAAACAACGAAAGAATTTTTAGAAGGGGGCAGGAACAAGGAAGTTATACTGGGGGAAAAAAAAGAAAGTCAACTGGCGTTACAAGATTACTTTCTTTTAGAAAATGGAAAGGAGATTACCCAACTATTAATAGCACTGATTGGGTGAGTCTTGACTGACTGGTTCAGGATTCCATTTCTGAAAGAACTGAAACTCTAACTAACTTTAGTCTTGGTTTGGTAATGTGAAGCTTACATAAGCAAATCTGTTTTAGGCCTGTTGTCTTGTTGTTGAAAAGAAATAATAATAATAAACAGAAATTCAACTAAATAGAATTGGGGGTCCAGAAGGGGGAGTTCGCATGCCCTGGGTTTACAGCAGAGGCTAAGAGGAAGAAAAGAGTTTCTTCTTTACTGGCAAGGACTCTCCAATGAGAAGCCATGAACTCTTTGTTTACTGGAGCGCTATCAGCTTCGTTTTCCCCTCTATAAAAGGGTCTTCCTTTACTTGTTTTGTAGGAACTTGCACATGGCTCACCATGATTGTAGCCCCTGGATTGCAATTTTCTGCTGATCTGAAATGAGCCCATCTTTGCCAGGGAAATATATGGCAATCTATTTGTTTCAAGTCAGCATTGCTTTTTATAAAAAAGTGTTTAGTTATTTGGCTGCCTTGGGTCTATGTTGGGGTACGTGAGATCTTTGTAACACTCAGGCTTAATTGTAACACTCAGGCTTAATTGTCCCTCGTAGGTAGGATCTTAGTTCCCCAGCAGGAATTGAGCTCATGTCCCCTGCTTTGGAATCAACTTCTTAACCACAGAACCACCAGGGATTTCCTCGGGTCAGCACTGTTAACAGACTTTGGTGTTCTATACAATTTCCAGAGGCTGTTCCATACTAGCATACCATTCACCACCTCTGCTTGTCACAAAATTCCAAAACGTGTATCACACATTTCATGGATTGCACTCTCATTGCTTTTTACAATGAAAAAAATTTTTATTTAATCTCTGAAGACCCTTAGCAATGTGTAGACATTTAGAAATTGTTACATTTGGTTTAGTATCATAGTTAATGGGGGGGCTGGTTACATTTAGACATAGGGGTATGAGACAAGATAGAGAGACTACAAAAACCAGGAAATAGCACAAATGCCCTTTAAGAGTAGAAAGGTAATAAGAAAAAAGTGCAACTGACTCCAGACTGTGTAGAGTTGAATGGGTAGACTCAAAGTTCCGAGTATGTAGAATGCTCAGATGAGATTCAAGCAATCGCTGGTACTAGCATTTCTAAATGGGAGTAGAGTAGGCCAGTAGCCTGTGACATTGAAGATGCAAGACAAGACAACCTTAGAGAAGCCAATTATCATAAAAAAATAATCAGAGCACAAGTCTTGCCATAAAAGGGGATAGAAGAGCCAGGCTGAATAAATGGATGAAAACAAAAAGATTATAATTTTTATGTTTGGGCAAGCATGGCATCAGAGAAAGAAGACCAGGTGAGCTTTGATAAACATGAGCACTCAAGAAGAATTCCTACAGATGTACCTGGCTCTGGTTCTTAGTAAAAGCCTAGCAGGGTTGCCTGAGTTCAGATTTGGAAAGCCTGACTCAAGTCACACCAGAATACAGGGGAAAGAAGAGGGTGGAATTAAATCTGAAGCTTTAATCTAATCATTGCCTCTGTCAGAATTACCTCAACAACAAGCTGAGCCTGAACCCACTAATGCTGATGCTGGAGGTAACTGGGCAGGAGATCTCTAGGCTGTGAGTGGCAGATTATATGAAGGTAGGACTGTGATACCTGATATTGATTTAGCTGTGATTTGAGCATATGGAAAATAGCAACTTGCCATGTTAACACATCTATTGATTAATATATCTGAGACTTTATATATAGAATAAATATTCAGAAATATTTGATTGACCATAGTATCACATATTATAGCAGAACATCTTTTGTAGCACAAGCTCAAGATCTGAGTCTTGTGCTTTTTTCACCATCTATAAAATGATAATAGTTTTATATTATAGAGTTATTGTGAGATTAAATGAGATAATTTATATAAAAAAATAAAAATGCCTAGTAATTAGCAAGCAATCCATACAAGCGAGAGATCATTTTGTTATTGTTAGTATCATTATCATCCTTTACAAAAATTCTTATACTTTAAAAAGTCCAGGGAATTCCCTGGCAGTCCAGTGGTTAGGACTTTGCACTTTCACTGCCAAGGGCCGAGGTTCAATCCCTGGTTGGGAAACTAGATCCCACAAGTTGTGTGTTAAAAAAGAAAAAAAAAAAGTACAATTAAAGTAGAGGTGAAATATTCCTATTTTATTTTCTGTTCCACAGACTGAGAATAAGACTGCTATTAATCATAATAAACCTACACTTCAGTCAAAATTGTGTTTATCTGTTTGAGTTGATTATAATAGGTAACCTATTATATACTATTCAAGCTTTTATGCTTGCTTTTTATAGATTCTCACGTATAGTGTTAAAACTGAAAATCTACATTGAATGTGGCATTTTTTCAACTAAAGAAGAA